>PVKB01004261.1:24120-151331 GCA_004027205.1 Ctenodactylus gundi | reverse complement strand
ACAGCAGCCTAGGAAGCTGCCCCAGGCCAGCTGCAAACGGCTGGGAGCCGCAGACCTCTGCAGGTGGAGGAAAGCCCAAGTGGAGCCAAGAACTTCTGACGGAGCTAGGACAGGCAGCATCACCCCAACAACTGACAGGAAGGTCAGAAATCCTGAAGACAAACTGGAAGTAGAGGAAAAATGACAGCCCACTCGGTGCAGTCCTGAGCTGCCGGCATCCACACATCATAGGCAAAGGAAAGCCCAGAGGCCAGAACCTCAGACTGAGGTAAGCGTGAATCTGGGAGAAGTGGGACCCGTCAGCAGCTGGTAGCTCCAGCCTCTGAAAAATGAACCTGTGGGTAGAGCGTACAACAAACAGAATGTGAGCTCCCCTAGGAAAGGCCTCCTGGAGCCCAGATCAGAGGCAGCGCTCAGCAGCCATAATAGGCAATGATGTAAGCAGGAGCCACTAAAAAAAAAAAGCCCAAGATTGAATCCATTAGAGTAAAAGAAAGCTCATAAGAGCACATCAGGGATTTGGGGGTCACCCTTAAACAATGCCTAGGAAGAAACTGGCACAAGAGATAGTTGCAGAGAGTAGAAAAAGACCGCTGACCTCCTGAAAGGCTCAGTGTAGTGGAGCACCTCTAAGGGTGGAGAGCGCTGCTTTGGGGGAGGGAAGCCAGGACAGGTGGAAGAGCTCTGCTGAGGGGACTGAGGGTGAACAAAACACCTCAGAGGTCATTGGACTGTCAGGAGCCCCTCAGTGCCTACTCCCAGCACAGAACTAAGGGGAACTGTAGCTCCCCAGCACACACTGACATAGCCATTCAAAGAAACTTCTCAGCTAAGCTTCTAAAGTGAAGTCCCTCAACACCAGAAACATGGGCCACAGACAGGGCAACAGGGCACCCACAGAGATGTCTGAGACCACAGAAATGAATGTCATGGGACCTGAAATAGTAGAACTCATAGGGAAGGAATTCAAAAAGCAAATAAATAAGTCAAACAACCATTTCAAACAAAATATTCTCAATGAAATGCAAGCAATGATCAGCAGGCTTAAAGAGGATCTTACTAAGCAAATAATGGTCCTAGTGGAGATAAAGTTCACTGAGCATATTGAAGCCACAAGTAAAAAGTTGGCTGAGGAAAATAAGGACATGCAAGACATGAAGGAACATTTTAACAGAGAAGTGGAAAATCTAAAAAGAAATCTAGATGAAATTGAGGACATGAAAAATATATGTGACAACAGGGGAAGGTGACTCACACATTGTGAGGACAGAGTTTCAGACCTTGTAGACAAGGTTGAAGAAACAAATGCTATAATTAGGCATGACTCCAAAGTTAAAAATGAACAAAATAGCTGGATACACCAGCTGATGGATGATCCAGAGATAAATAATCTCAAAAGTATGGGTGTGTGAGAAAGAGCAGAAGACAGCACTGAAGGTATAAAGAATTTATTCATGGCATTAGTGCAAGAAAATTTCCCTAATCTAGGAAAAGAAATTAACTTCTACATACAGAAGCTTATAGAGCAGCAAGTAACTTGAACCAGCAACAAGACTTGCCATGACATATCATAATCAAAACCTTAGAAATACAACATAAAAAGAGAATATTAAAAGCAGCAAGAGAAAAACAGACATTATTCCACCAAGGCAAACCCATTCAAATTACTGCAGTTTTCTCAGGCCTGACTTTTTTTTTTGAGACAGGGTCTCGCTCTGTGGTCCTGAACTCACTATGGAGCCAGGGCTGGCCTTGGAGAGTCAGGGCAATCCTCCTGCCTCAGCCTCCGAGTGCTGGGATTACAGGCATGCGCCACCACGCCCAGCTTATGTGATGCTGGGGAATCGAACTCCAGTACTTAGCACTTGACTTTAAGTGCTGAGCCGTTCCTCCAGCCCCTCTCAGGGCAAGCGTTAAAAGCGTAGAATATTCTCTCAGAAGTAGTATCTACACAGATACTACGAGATGAACTGACTCTTCCCAAACTTCACATGGCAAAGTCTTAACCCCGGACTCCAGAGTGTGACCTTATTTGGAGACAGGATTTGTAAAGAAGTAGTTAAGTTAAAATGAGTCATTAGCAGGCCGTAGTCCAACGGGACAGGTGTCCTTATAAGAAGAGAGTATAAAGTAGGCACAGAGGGACAACTGGGTGAGGGCACAAGGCCTCCTGAGGCCCCAGCCCCGCTGGCAGCTTGACCTTGGACTTGTGCTCTGTAGAAGCATGGGGAAACAGGTTTCTGCTGATTGAGCCTCTAGTCTGTGATGCGTTGCTGTGACAGTTCCAGAAAACTACTGTACCCGCTTTACAGACAAGGGGATTCGGGTCTGAGAGATGAACTGGAGTAGAGACGTGAGGTGTGGTCAGGATGGCATGCAGGCCAGCTGGCTGTGCGTCCTCCAGGCACTACCAGCCCCAGGATCCACGCTGTCCTCCAGCAGAGCATTTAAAAGTCCTTCCAGGTCTGCCCCTCTCCACCACAAGCAGCTCCTGGACCATGTGCCTGGGACTTAGTCATCACCTTGTCTCCCAGCGTAAGAGCAAGTGTAAAAGCTTCACATACAGCTTCAGGATTCTAGAGAATGTTCCCCTTGCTAAGGCCAAAACAAGTTGTTCCAATACTTTTAAAAAGAAATTGTGGCTGTATATCCTGCCCGTCCAGGCCTAGTACCACACCCCTGCACTGTCCAGCTGGCTCTACCTCTGCCTAGTGAGCAGGAAGCACGTGACCATACCAAGCAAAATTGCTTACTGACATGGCCAGGTAAACGTCCATGGGGGACAAAGGATCTGTGTGCTTGGGCCAGGGCCGGGTGTGGAGGACACGGCCTGGCTGTTTGGTCCATGTGTCCAAAGGTATGTGCTGTCCGTCACTGATTCCAGCTCAGTGCTAGGTACCATAAAGCAATCAACTGGCAATAAACAGAGCCCACTCTCTTCAAACAGAGTGGTTCTGGATTGTAAGAGTGTGACTGGCTACGTGAGGTTAGGGGACAGGACTGTTTCAGTGAGATGGGACTGAACAGCCCCTGCATCAGCTGCCAGTCGTGGGCTGATAAGCTCTGCTCACATGCACATGGTTTGGCAGATATTTTCTCCAACATCTGACATCGGCCCCATTTGGTTGTTTCTGGATAGGAGATGTGAGTCCCCTTCCTGGAGCACAGCTTGTCCTGAGTTCTCTGCTCAGGGTCTACACTCCCTCCTCCATCCTCTTACCATCTACTGTGAAATGACAAAACTGTTTTACCTCACCAGCGCCTCTCTCTGGCTCTACACTAAGGCATTTCACTGCCCATACTTCTTCTTAGACATCTCAGGGGCGTCCCACTCATTGTGCATCAATTACATTCCTAACTTCTCCCTAAACCTGCTGTTGCTGGAGTCTTCCTGATCTCAGTGAGTGAATGATGGTACCAGCCAGACTTGGTGTGGTCCCTGTTCCTTGTGCCCATGCACACCCAGGGCACCAGGGCTCATGCTGGTTCCTCCTTTTGACAGGTCCAACACTTGGCTCCTTCCTGATTCTTCCCCCTGGTCCCTACCCCAGGAACTAACCCTAATTCAAACTCTAAGCCTAGACATAGGCCTTGCCCTAAACCTAGCTATAAAGCTAGCCATAAACCTAACCCTAACCCTAACAGTAACCCTAACACTAACCCTAAAGGTAACACTAACCCTAACCCTAGACCTAGACCTAACACTAACCATGACCCTAACCCAAACCCTAATCCTAACCCTGACCCTGACCCTAACACAAACCCTAACCGTAGCACTAGCCCTAATCCTAGTCCTAACCCTAACCTTAACCCTAACACTAACTGCAGCCCAAAGCCAGCCAAAACTATAACCCTAGACCTATCACTAACTGTAGACCTAACTTCAGCCCTAAACCTAGCCCTAGACCTAACTCTAACCCTAACCCTAATCCTAGCACTAGACCTTGACCTAAACCTGCCCCAACCCTAGCACCCTAACCATAACATTATCTCTTTCCTTTTACTCTAACCCATGCCCTTACCTGTTCCCCAGCCCTATCCCTTATATTTTAAACATAGAATTCCCTATTATCAGGGTTTAGATCTGGAGCATCTTTCTCTAATAGCCTCATTTATTTGCATGTTGTTACCACCTATGAATACAATGTATAGTTGAGAGATAGTGTCTGAAAGGATGGGGCCATTGCTTTGAACTTGACCTAGAAAGGTAGCTCTGCTCTTCCTCCCTTACGTGGCTTTCCCCTCTTCCATGCTCTGAACATCTGTTTATGCACCATATATGTTCACCATTGTTGACCACCCATATATGGACTCTTAATTTCTGAAACTCTGAGCTAAAGTAAACCTTTCCTCTGTTATGGATGTCAGATATTTTGTCCCAGCAACAAGACAGACAGAAATTAATATCAGAACCGATATTATTACTTATTCAGTGATGTGGTTTAGAAGTCTTTGGAACTGGTTTGTGGGGAAGAGTATGGAAAGGTTTGATGATGCTGGATAGAGAAGACTGAGAATGCCGTGACCCAAGTTTGTTGTGAGATTCCAGTCTGAGCTCAGAAGACCAGAATGTTGATAGAAGTGTTGATTGGAAAGACTAGGCTCAAGCAGTTTCAGCCAGGAAGAATGACGGTGGTGTTGTTTAGAAATATAGTGTCCCCCAAAAGCCTCATGTACCTAGGGATACTGTGTACGCTTTGGAGGTGAGGTCTGGTTGGAAGGAGTAGATACTTACAGTTCGATGTGGAGGGGTGTGTGCTGGTTCTGCCCTTCCTTCCAGACGTATCTCTGGTTCCGTCATACTCCAGAGACATCTGTGGAGCGCCAGCTTGGCTCTGGCTCCAGCTCTAGCCCCGCGATGTGATTCTACCGTTTTCTAGCCGGCCACCCACAAACAGACTGTAAACTTCTGGATTGTGAGCTAAAGTTATGGGTGTGGGGTATGGATTCACATGATGACAAAGTAACTAAGACAGATGGTATTGGTGATCGATCTAAAAACCACTTGTGCCAAGCTGTGGCACAAAGCGTGTCTGCATTTCACCGTTTTTGAGAGACTCTGCGTGAAAATGAGATTAATGGCAGTAGGCTACTTAATCTGGTGGAGGAAATTTCAAGGCAAAGCAATATTCATACTGCCACTTGAGTACTGCTTGTGGCTTTTAGCCAACTTAAGGCAAAAGGCAAAAATGGCAAAGAAAATGATGTAAAAAGTTTGCAGTTTTGTCAGGCTTAAAGGGCCTGCAGGGGTGGGGCAAAGAGAAGTTAGAGAGATTGGTGTTTTTCGAAGCCAAGTACTTGGAAGCAGAACTAAAATAGATACCTTGAGGTGGTATCAGGAATCAACAGAATTCACCATTTACTAATTACCAATTTCCTCCCTTAAGTTGCACATTTTGTCCCTGTAACAAGAAAGTAATCAAGACACACAGAGTAAACATTACCAACCTAATAGAATAAGGAATGGGAAGATAGAAAAAGCAATTGGTTCAAAGCAGGGCTGAAAAGTAGCCGGCAAATGTTAAATCCTGCAGCTCCACGTACACCACCTGGGGTGCGCTGCAATGAGACTTGCCCTCCGAAGGGCTTGGGTAGCCCCACTCACACATTGTTGTCTCTGGCTGCAACCTCTACGGCTTCTCTTTCGGGCTGGCTCTGCTCATAGCCTGTTGTCTTTCTCTGAAGATAATCCACATTTCTGATACCTTCAAATTCCTGAGGTCTTCACTATAATTCACCTTCACAAATTTAGGATTGCCCTCCCAGGGACATACTGCCTGGTCTTCAAGGCATTCTTCTGTTGTCTGGGCAGAAGCCTTCATGACACCACAACTCTTGCATTCTGTATGCCTGTGAAACCAGCACCCCATGGATGATGACAAAGTCTGCCACTGGCTCAAGCAGTAGTCTGGAGCCCTTGGACTATGGCTGCAGCAGCCACCAGGTGCCTGAATGCTGAACTCTGGGTAGCTGAACTGCGAAAGATCCCCTCTTTGGCCCCACACGGGAGCTACGAGGCACTCTTCCCAAAGCACTGTTTTGCTTCTGTGCCTTTGAGTCAGTCCTGCTGATTCACCACACGCTCCGAGGTGTATTTCTAGTCCTGGGGCAGAGTACTTAACTTCTTTTTAATGCTGAACTCTTAAACAACCATGGACTCTGCCTCTACTTTGCAATCACTTTCTTTCTGGAAAAACTGCAATGTTTTTACATCGTTTTTTCCCCCTCTTCCTTCTATTTCCTGCTTTTCAGTATAGAGCTGGCAAAAACTGTGAGCAGTACCCATGTGACAGCCCGAGCACTGAACTGTCTTGAAATTTTCTTTTGCAAGTCAATTAGTCTATTGTCCTTAAATCTCAATTTCAGGCACTGTCTCGGGACAGGGGCAAAATCATCACATGATATAAAGCTGATTGGTTAACTGGGAGACTGGATTGGCTAAGCAATTAATAATTCACTCAGGCAGACTTGTAGGACTATCTCATGTATGGGATGGAACAATTAATTTTATTTCTTCCTCCCAGCTTTATATACCCAAGAAGAAAAAGAGGGCCCATTCGTAGGAGGGGCATTTTAGCACTGCTCTTACAAGAAAATTGTACAAGGTCTTTATTATGGATATCTCAACGATAAAGTTTAGCAGCCCCCTGATAAGGTACCTCTGACTCAATTATCTCAAGTTATGGAAATCAGTCTTTTGTCTTCCTGGAGCAATCTGGAGGCCTTCCTCCTGGCTCTGATCAAAGCAGAGTTTACAAGAGACAAGATAAGGTTTCCTGTTTTCACTGAGTCAGGAGGAATCTCCTAACAAGAGACTAAAAACTGTATCCCCGCAAAAAATGCCAACACACTTTTGCCTAAGTGTGGCATGCATTATTTCTAGAACCACTTGCCAAAAGTGTCCTCCTTCCCATCTGAAACCTCTTGAACTTGGCCTTTGCAATCCACATTTCTGTCAATATTATGGTATTCTGAGCTAGGACCAGAATCTCCCATCAAGCTCAGCTTATATCATTCAAAGGCTTTAATAGCCAATATTTTCAAATCTTTCCATGCTCTTCCTACAAATCAGGTCCAAAGGATTCTAGAAGAACCACATCATTGGATAAAGTCACAGTAATATATGACTTAACTTCTGGTACCAATTTCTGTCTTAGTTACTTGCTCCTGGCGGGGACAAAATACCTGACATTCACAGCTTAACAAAGGAAAAATTTATCTTAGCTCACAGTTTCAGAAGATCAGAGTCCACAGGTGGGTGGCCAGCAATGGAGATATAGGTACAATACTTACTGTCCACAATTTAAAGGTTCATTTTAGCTGACAATCTCAGGTCTCAGGCCATTTAAATGTCGGCAGCCACCAATGGTGGAAGCACATATCAGAGTCCTTAACTGGGGAGAAGCTATTCACGGCATGTCAGTACTGGAAGCCAAGTACCAGAGAAAGGGTGGAGCTGGCACATGTCCTTCCAGCTCATGTATCGGTGCTCTGCTCCTTCCCAACCAGGCCCCACCTCTTGAGCACACATGGAATCCACAGATATTCCACAACATGAGGATTTGGGGGGACACTTCAGATCCAACCGTGACATTATCTCTCTGCATTCCTCCCTTCTATTTCTGGTTATAAAAAGACCTTTGTGTATCTTTACAAGGGGAGATGATGACTTGAGACAAATGGGCCCACCATTGCCTAAAAGATAACTTCAAGTAAACCCTTTTTTCCCATTTTCCATCACAAATGACCTCTTTTTATTTGATCAATAGTTAGCAGATGAACTTATGGCCAATACATAGTTAGTACAACTAGCAAAACCACTAAGCAAAATTCATATGGAGGTTTTCCACAAAAAAAACCCTAATAATACAGCTAACATTTTAATTCAGCTGTATCACTCCTCGATGAGCCCTCTAGAGAGTTAAACCTGGCATGCCTTCATCTCCATGCAACTACATTGCATTTTACAATAGCCAAGTTATAGGACCAGCCTGGTAAACGTCAGAGAGCAAATAGGTAAAGGAAACGTGATATATATGCAGGAAAGTGGGTAGATATCTGCAACCAGTCAGAGAAAGATGAACATTGTATACTTCCACTAATATTTGGAATCCAAACAAGACAACAGGAAAGTAGAAGGCAGACTGTTATCAGATAAGAGGAAGGGAACAAGGAGGGTAGATAGTACGGGGGGTGCACATGCTCAAAATACATACATTGAAACCAAAAATCAGTGACACTAAGGTGCAGGGTAGAACAAGAAGAGTAAAAATCATCAGTGTTATATGCATGTGTGAATCTGCTAAAGTGAAATCAATTAACATGTATAACCAATATGCACCAAAAAAGATGTGAAGGAAAAAAAACCTTCTCTTTATTAAAATTCATCAATAAGAAAATGCACAGAACATCTCCTGACCTAGGAGAATACATAATGTTATATTTTCACATAATATTGCATCTAGGAAAGCAGCGCAAACAATATTTTATCTATAGTACGAGCAAGAAATAAGATATTTTAATTTCTGGAATAATTTACATTTTTAATGATGAAATAAAGGGAAAAATAACTGGAAATTTAGACCTTACACTTGACTATAGGAACTGTCATTAAGAAGATATCACTTTTTGATTTTTAGTATTTTCATGCAAAGCTAATTAATTTTTCTTAGAAAACATTAGATACTGATTTAAAATTGGGCTTACAAAGTCAAGTATAGATATGTTCGTTTAAAGCTTATTGACTGTTCTTAATTGTACATTTTTGTCAGGTTGGACTGCTTCCATCAGAAATTTTATAGCTGGTCTTTGATTTTTTTAGTGAATTTTCAAACAGACCTTCAGAAAAAGGTTAAGAATACTGGAATAAAAATGAGACCATGAATAGCCCCAAATAACATTACAAGAAACATAATCTTAAAAAATGTCCTGAAGATGTACGCTTGAGCTGCAGCCAAAACACACACCCCTATGATTGTAGAGATTGCACTCTGCAATACTGGGTAGCCCAGCATGTACAGGGCATCGATCGTCTTTCTGTTTGCTGAGGACTCAGAACTGGAAACAAAGGCATAGGAAATGTGGGAAGAAAAATCAAAAGAAAACCCTATACAAATGACAAGGTTAATCATGGATATAGAATCAAGATTGACATTCCAGAATGCCATGAAACCTGTAACCCCTACAATCACAGAAGCAATAGCGAACGTCACCCACAAGGCACACAGTGGATGAGGAATGAGCAGCAAGGACACAAGGAACATGGCAACAGATGCCACCATGACATTCCGCACAGTGTTCTCTACGACGGCTGCGTATTGGTCATAGTAGATGAAAGCGTGGTGATACACCAGTAAGGGGACCTCGCACTGTTCAGCTAGACTGCGGAACTGCTGTAACATCAACTTCTTATCGGTTGACAGAGAAACACCTCTGGTCTGAATGAACCCCCGGGAAGAAATTATTTCATTTGATGATGAAATGTTAACATCATACCTAAAATTTGGAAAAATACTTAAAAAACTAGAAATACTGCCTATAAAACTAGTCTTATCATTAGGATCTTGACTGTTATTTTTCATATACTGCACATATGTTTGTAACCAAAACTCTGTAAGAGTTTTATCTACGTAGCTATTTTCTTCAAAATTTGTAATACATTTTTCCAGCTTTTGCCTTATGTCTTCATCCCAGTATCGGACACTTTCAGTAACAACAACCATAACCCTGGGGCCATATTCTGAAAAGTAATGTTCCTCTACATTAAAATACGGTATGATGTAAGAATCATCACTTGCCAGATTTCGAAGGTCCAAGCCATGCTTCACTTTGAAACACCCATATATACTGCTTATCACATACAAAATGTACATCAGCACCACAAAAAGCTTGGTCTCATTACGTGTGAGAAAAGGGCCAAAATAGTCTCTGAAGAACAAGTTCATCGGATAGACATCAGTTCCCTCCTCATCCGGCACAGATCCAAATGGGAGGCAGCAGGTCTTTTTTAATGAGGAATATTTCTGATCTGGCTTTTTCAACCAGTGTAGGCAAACAATTTCTCTTTTACCATCCAGTGCCATAACTGCTCCAAACCAGGTAATGCTATAAAAATAGCAAAACAGCAGAGTTGTTCCTGTGTAGATGCAGAAGTATTGTACGGACCTGAATGAACTCATGATCCCTGTGTAGAAGGCCAGGACGTTGGTGATGGTGGTGATTGTGATGGACACAGCCACATGTGCATAGACCTTGGACACTCGCTCAACTATGTCCTCTGTGATTCTGGTCCTCTGCCAGGCAGAAATCATGATGAACATGTCATCAACACCAACACCTGTTAGGGGAAAAGGAACAAAATATTCACACATGTAAATATGCACCAAATACTGAAGAGATGGACTGGTTTTTGTATTTCAAAGTCTTACCTTGCACAATCTCTGCTTAAATATTACTCCTCCAGGCTATCTTCTCTGATTGCCCTAACTTCACAATAAAATTCATAACTACTTTCCTCAGTAAAAAAGCGTTTGCTTTACATATAGCATGATATATTCCACTCCCAATCTTCCCTTGCCTAATAGATAAATGGTTCTTTTCCACAAAATTTCATGACTGGTTTGGAAAAGAACATAAGAATATTTGAGGACTTGCAAATCACCAATGAAAGCTGAGACAAGCACGACTACCAAAAAAGGATACTAGAAAAGACTGCACGAGCACGTTAAAGACAAACTGCAATTCCCTCAAACTTCCTACTGGAACTGACACACTTTCACTTCTGTATGCCTAGGCTTCCATGTGCTTTTCAAATTTCACAAAGTAAGCAACCTAGAAGACATCGGAGGAATACTGGATATTACAACTTGTCCTCCACCTCAGATGTCCCACGGGTGTGACACGGGGGGAAGGTCCATGTTGGCACAAAACTGTGGAGACTGCCATTCCTCTCACTGTAGCTCTCCATTGCTTCCAGCTCAGCTGGAACAATCAGAACAAGAATGAACTCCTGGATGTTTGGCAGGCATCTAAAAACAATTTTATCACCTGCAGAACCTTCTTCAGAAATTGTCCTCCCATATTTCTTGGTTAAGTTGTGGAAATCAAACACACACACAGGAACACACACATTTCTACAGAAGTGGTACGTGCCTTGACTCTGGTTTGTATGGGTGTAGGTTACAGCAGGTGATTGTGTGTGCAAAACAATTTGATGTATATTGCTCTAGATTAATTTATACATATAACTATTTCTCTATCTCAAATTTCTTGTTGTGTAACTTGAAATTTTCATTTAACTTTCTCTGTCTACTTTGTTTGAGAGACTGAATGTGATTCCAATGTCTTCATATGATGTGACAGAGTGAACGACACCCTCCTGCTGCAGGTCAGGTTGTCCCTGACACTTCCTTACTCTATACCACACTGACATGAGCAGCAAACGTGTTACCTGTGGTTCTTTGTCCAATTACTAAACCAAATTCCTGGAAGTGATGTTGATGGGTCAAGAATAGACCTTTTCAAAGTCTTTTGTTACCAACTCAGACTGAAAAAACTATGTGCTGGCTTACATTTTTCCAGAGCCAAATACTTACACACAACCTTCAAACCTTCAATCTTGCTCAGATTGATTGGTTAGGAAAAAAAAGTGGTCCTCTTTTTACTTTGATTTATATCCCTTGATTGAGAGGTCAATTATTTCTTGTATTTTCAGTGACTTATATTTTATTTTCTGTGTGTAAATTGTTACTGATGTTTCCTGTTTGTCTGGGGTACTCGGTTTTTTCCAGCTCCAAAGACACCTAACTTCATATGCTTTTCCTTTTTCCTGACAATGCATGTGGGTTCCGGGCAGCCACCTGTAGACAACTTCTCCACTCTTATACCCCACACATACAACACACATGTGGGTTCCGGGCAGCCACCTGTAGACAACTCCTCCACTCTTATACCCCACACATACAACACACATGTGGGTTCCGGGCAGCCACCTGTAGACAACTTCTCCACTCTTATACCCCACACATACAACACACATGTGGGTTCCGGGCAGCCACCTGTAGACAACTCCTCCACTCTTATACCCCACACATACAACACACACACACACACATGCAGTTTCACTTTTATTTTACTCACCTAAAATGAGAAATGGTGAATTTTTAACTATGATCACAAATGGTACCCCAATGTGCAGCATCAGGCCAAAGCCACTCACGACTGCCAAGGCAACAGAAAGCACTCCAAAGATTGCAACCAACATTTTGTTTCGTATGCAGTCCAACCTGTAAATATAGAGGCAAAAATTATGGAATTTGCAGTCATAGCTTCCACACTGAAATTCCATCCGTTGCTAACCTTTCTGACCTGAACACCTAGAATAATTTCCACACTTATCTGCTGGGTACCTTTAAATTCCCAGGTACCAACCCAGATGAACTGGCGAAGAAAGAAAAAATGGAGGGGAAAGGAGTAAAAACAAATTTGGCGATGTGTATGTACCAAACTCTCCTGTGTAATTCCAGACAGCCAGGACTAATCCGTTGAGTAGAATTTCAGAATCACAAAGAGTTACAGCAAAATATTGCAGTTCAGCAATTCCACTTTGAACTTCAGATGGTCACGAGTGGAATATCATAAATAATGAAGGGACTATTTCCAGTATTTGTTGTTATAACGTTATAACAAAATTCCTGAGTGGGTAATTGATAAAGAAAAGTGGTTTATTTAGCTAAGTTTTGGGAGTCCAAGGGCATGTTGCTGGCATCCTAGCAGGCCCTCTTCACTGTGTCCAACATGGCAGATGGTGCTGCGGTGGGACTGTGGGAGAGGGAAGCTGTCTGTAGACAGGATGCCATGCAGATCCAGGGGTCAGGCTCACACTGTCTAGAGCAACTTGCTATCACAGGAACTAACCAGTATCCCATGAAAATTACATTACTCCCTTCTGTTTGCAACACTCCATACTCTAAACACCTTCCTCTAGGCCTTAAACTCCATCTCCTGAAAGTTTCCCTACCTCCTGACACACAATGGGGATCAAGCTGTGGGGCAGACCTTGGAAGACATGCTCAGATCACATCCAACTCATCCAGATCATGGCAGAAGACAAGCAGTACTGAAGGCAGTCACAGGCCCGGTTACTTCCCCACCTACTCCTAAGCTCAAGCTGGCCCTAAGCACGACGCAAGATAGTTCCTGCACTGCAAGGCTAGTTCAATGTGTACTGTGGTTAACAAAACATAGGGGAGCCTTATTTTAAATTAATTTGGGGATTTTTCCTCACAGGTAAAGTGGATTCTGGAAAAGTTGTTACTAATTTGGAAAAAAAAAGATGTATAATGCACTACATTTTGAATGATTATTGTGTGCCCTTGTCAGACCTACAGAAGTGAGAATATGTGTAACACATTTTGCAGTATGATTCCACAGCAACCATGACATTACATTTTTAAATATTGATAATAGCCTCTAGTTTTAAATAATACTTGCTGGAAATTACTTCAAAAAGTAATGGATAATTGCCTGAGTAGAGGAGAGAAACCAAGTTTGGACTTGAAATTTAAGAAGGATAACTAAGGTGCTACCATCCAATGATTTCCAAACATTGGGAACACAACTGAAGTCTTTCTTCAGGAAAGAACACATTTAAATATCTAAAACTTTTGTTAGACATAAAAGCACTACATTGTGGCTCTCTTTCACTTTTTCCCAACAAGAAGATGATAAATTAAAATTAGGGGTCCAAACCAATGCAATATGCTTATAATTAACAGTAAATGTTGCTCTTTTATAATAAAATTGTGGTGTAACAATACTTTCTGGCACATCGGGGTTTTGATATTGGTATATAAGGATTTAAGATAGTAAAATACAAAAAAAAATCAAAGACTAGTGAAGGTAAAAGTTTATTTGATGGGTCCTTCATTCCTCCTTTTGAGTTTCTTTTTTGTTTTGTTCTTCTGGTGTGAAACATGGAGAGGGGGTGTACAATTGGCCAGAGTAACTGACTGGATGTTAGCTTGACTTTTCCTAAATTTCTCTCCTTTTAATGGTTAACAGACTACAGAAGGAAAGATTTGAAAGTAGATTTTACAAGAATTTGATGAATGCAATAGCAGATAATCTAGCCTCCAAGAGCAATTCTGGTTTAAACAGTTAACCAGAACCACCAAGGAAGAGCTTTAAAAAATAAGTTTCCAGAATCAAACTCTACATGTTCTGACATGGCCAATTTGCAATGAAGCTGCAAAATCCTTGCTTCTAAAACTACCCTCATAAAACTGCAACTTGCAAGCAGATTTGGGCACCCTGGCAACACAGGGAATTTTCTGTCTACTTATAAGTGATACACTACACTAGAAAGTACAAAAGTTTCAAAAGGAATGCTTTATGCTTCGGGAGGGATCACACCTTGCATATCTATCATGAATCAAAAAAGGCCTTAGAATGTATTGAGAAGTATTTTCAGATTTTATTGAAGTACTTGGAGAAGGTTTTGCAATTTTCAGACAATCAGACGATACTGAATCACAATGGAAGCTCCACGTACCACTACTTGTTGTTGCATGAACTATAATGGTACTCAATTCAGAGTGTAAATTCTTGAAAAGGTCTTATTAAAATAAATTTGTTGAGCTGGAGGCATAGCTCAAGTAAAGTACTTGCCTAGCAAGCACAAGGCCCTAGTTTCAATTTCCCAGTATTACATAAATCAGGCATGGTGGTGCATATCTATAATACCAGCACTTAGGAGACTGAGGCAGGAGGATTTCCCTGTATTTGAAGCCAGCCTGAGGTCTATAGTAAGTTCAGGACCAGCCTGAATTACAGAGCAAATCTTTGTCTCAAAAAAAAAGTTGGAAAATAATAAATGTAGAATTCCAAAAATGTGATTGAACATGTTTTTTCATTCTGGGGTGTATTTGTTGTGCAAGGGGAAATCTACACATGCATGTGTACGCATGTGAAAAACATAGACAGGAAATATTATCTCTCAGGAACTACCTCGAAAGCTTCACCCAGAACAGAGATAATAGATCTTCGGTGACACACAAGTCTAGGGAAAGAGAAGTGTCTGTGGAACTTATGGGAACATTCAAAGGAGGATCAGTTTTATGTTCAAGCTCAGAAAGCACACAGCATGCTCCCATTGTGGTGTCCTTGTCTTAGGAATTCTCCCATTCTCTTTCCTACACTCTCTGGGCATGCTTCCACAACCATGAAACACACAGAGAAGAGAGGAGGAGAAGAGGGAGGAGAGGGCTGGAAGGTCCTTTCGGTTCCATAACTCATGTACAAATTCCAGTTAGGAGAGGAGGAAATCTTAGCTTCAAGTCAAGCTACTACCTGTGTTTACCAAAGGCCGCGAACCTCTGAATTCTTTTGAACTTTGTCTCATCTAAAAATGACCACAAGTCCCAGAGTCTACATAAATTTTCATGGGGAAGAAGAAGAACTTATTCTACTCACAAATCTTAAAAGAAACAAAAGAACACAAAAATAAAGTTGGCTTATGTTTATACTTCATGGAGTCTATGTGTTCCAGATATCAGTTCATAAGGATAAACAGTCTGGAAAGACGGAGTCTTCAAAACTACCTATCTGATAAAATGTTTTGTCAAATCAGTGATTGCTACCTTGTAGATTGTATGCCAGTTTTTAAGTATCCTTTCTCCTACTGCCTTTAGCAAGAGTGATTTTTTCTTTGTCTTTTTGGGTGTCTTTGTTTCCTAACCCTACCTTATAAAATGACTAAGTTAGGAGGCACCTTTTGCTCCTATTGCCAAGTCCCTTTGCCAACTGCAGCACATCACCTCTGTTTCCTTCTGTCTAAATAGCTAAATCACATCACTTTTCCTAAACCTACCTGTACATGAGAATCAGTCAGAGGAAATTTTATGGTACAGATTTCCAGATTTAACCACAAGATACTTTCAGGCAGCAGGGTTAGGGCCTCAGATGGGCACTGAGGTGCTTTGGGAAGCTCTAATATGAGGGTAACTGAAATAATACAACTTCTGGGTTTCCTTCTAAAAATGTCTACTATTTGTTGACATTATTAAAATTTAAACTTTCTGATGACAAGGTCTCAAACTATCCCTAATGCCTTACTGAATCTTTAAGTGCTTAACAAGGTTAAAAACCACATCAGAACAACAGATACAGTCAAGATAACTAAATTAGAGCTCAAATTTTAAATGCTTAAAAGTACTGCTTGAAATTTATAGTAGAAATAGGACTTGCCTCTTAGTTATATCAACTTACCTGCCTCTCGAATGGATCAGTTGGTGTGGTAAATGGTACTACCTAAGGTAAAAGAAATGCTCCTGTTCAAACAAAACAGCCTAGAACCTTTATACACCCCATTTGACCACACCTCTGCACTGCTGATTGGCAAAATTTAAAAAGTCAACATTTTTTAGTTAAAAATTGAGCACTGGACATTAGCAAAATGACAGAGAAGGAAGCACTCAGAAACATAAAAAAACTAAACAGAAATTGCCAGAACCACCTTTGTGAACTCCAGAAATGAAAGCTCAGAGCAACCAAGTGAGTGTAGAATAAACACAGGGTACCTCCCAAAAGCTTTTCCCACGACTTCACATGCCCATCTCAGCCTCTCCCTGGCATAGTGGCCATGTAAATGGTAAAAGTCTTCAAGTGACGGGTATTAACATGAACATGGTCTTAAATTGAAAACAATCTCAGAGCAGTGGCAGCCTCATGATGGGGATAGCCCATACTCCCAATATAGTAAGATATGGGTTACCTGGGCCTGGACGGCGTGAGTCAAACTTAGGCACAAAATATTGTACATGTCTGCCAACCTGCCTAGGGCTACTAAATGATTGATCCAAAGTGTTCTTCTATAACTTGGGCCAACAGAGATGGAAAACAATGACAAACAAAAGCCTGCCTAAAGCAAGAACTGGCACTCAACATTCTGAGGTTAAAATGGAGCTGAAAATTCCTGCCACCTGGTGAACACCAAGTTACAGATGACATAAGAAAAATGGAACTCCAGGAGAAGGACCCCCAAGAAAGTTCAATGAAGGACGAATAGGAGCTTCTCAGGCCTCAACAGAAAACACAAAATCCAACATTAAAGGTTATTAATTAACAGGGTTTTCGTGATGGATTATCTCTTTATAAGTAAACAATGATATATATTTTTTAAACCAAAGCTGATATGCTTCTTAACAGAGAGACAGCAGCTGCCTCAAGAAGATTCAGAGGAAAGTCCTGTCATCACAAGAGGGCCCAAACTATGGGGTCCTGGCTTCGAACAGATGCGGCACAGAAGACATTGATACTGACCACCCGATTCCAGGAAGGCCTAGGCCTCTGTGCCTTTGGGTCACACTTAGCTCAGAGAATAAACATACAGATAGCATTCTGTACACTTGCACATCATGTGTGTGCTTTAGGCTACATGTTGTTTCAAAAAAGGTCAAAAAGTTGAAGGGAAAACTAATAAATTCATATAGTAAAAATCTATAGTAAGTTAAGGTTATTTTATTATTAGAGATATATGTTGAGGTAAGTGTAATGTCACCTGAATATGCCATGTTTAGAGCATTTACAGCCATGCGGCAGTGTCCCGGCCTTTCACACTTGCTGACCACACAAATACTGACTCCGCCAAACAGCTCACAGTCCTGCAGTGACAAGTGCCCTAGTTCAATGCTCCATTCTCATCTCTTGCCTGTAGCGTACCTTTTCTATGTTTAGGTATGTCCATATGTACAAACACCATCCACTGTACTACGACTGTCCATGGTTGTCACTAGAGTACTACGCCGCACAAAGGCAGAACCAAAGAGCAACGGGCCTGCTGTCGGGGTTCTGCAAGTATATTTTCTTTCTTTTTTTGAGACAGGGTCTCGCTCTGTGGTCCAGGCTGGTCCTGAATTCACTTCAGAGCCCAGGCTGGCCTTGGACTCACGGCAATCCCCCTGTCCCAGCCTCCCGAGTGCTGGGAGCTTATGTGGTGATGGGGAATCGAACTCGGTACTTAGTGCTTGCTCAAGCACTTTAACCGCTGAGCCATTCCTCCAGCCCCCTGCAAGTATATTTTCTAATGTTTGCGCAGCAACTTGCCCAACAGTGCATTTCTCACCCTGAAGCCCCATTGTTAAATAACACAAGACTCTAGATTGTCTGAAATTTAGAATGGCATTGTAAATCTCCACAGCTACCTCAAATAAAATTTCTAAAAATATCTCAAAAAGAAATGAGAAAGGAATAAAACAGCTCCCTAGGGAAATATAAGCTGAATTTCAAAGAAAGTATAATGGTGGAAAAATGAATCACAGAAAAAAACTATAAGACATACAGAACACAATTAGAAAAATAAAAATCTCCAATCAAGACACTGAGGCTTGCACAGTGTACAAAACATAATTAACTACATACTGTCTTCCAAATACTCATTTTAGATCCAAAAGCAAAAATCTATTGAAATTGACAGTACAGAAAAAGACATTCTATGCAAATGGTAACCAAGAAAGAAGTTGTGTGGTTATATTAATATCAGACAAAGCAGACTTTATTTCAGAAGTTCTTAGAAGAGACAAAGGAGGACATTCCATATGGATAAAAGGACTAGTTCACCAAAAAACTAGGACTATAAACATATACGCACCATGTAATAGACCCGAATATACAAAGTAACACTGACAAAACTGAAGAGATAAGAGAGTTGGAGAATTCAACACATTCTATAGTAGTAACTAAAACATCCAAGCAGAAGGCCGGTAAGGACACAGGGAAGACCTATAATGCTACAAACCTACTGAGCCCTGCAGAGATGTTTAGAACACATAATCCAGTGACGGTGGAGCTGGCTCTTGTCTCGGGGGCACATGGAACTTCTCCAGGACAGGCCATAGCCTCAGCTGCCAAATAGAACCTGAACAATTTTTTAAAGCAAACTACACAGGGTAATTTTTGAAATCAACAACGGAACAAAGCTACAAATTAACAGTAGAAGAAAAACTGGAAAATTAACAAGCATATGAAAAATCAGTAACAGTAACTAACATGCCAAAGAAACAAGTCATTACAAAGCATGTAGCAAGGGATAGAAATGAGCACACAACACTGCAGAACATATGGGGTGAGGTATCAGGAGTGCTCAGAGGAAAATGTCCATTTATAAATATCTGCATTAAGACAGAAATAAAAAGCTCAAATTAGTAACTCAACAACACCTTGTGGAACTGGAAAAGGAGAGTATCTTTGTTTTGGGGGGGGTTTTGTTATTTTTTGTTTATTTTTTGAGTCAGAATGTGACTCTGGCTGGTCCTGAACTCAGGAGGTAGCCCAGGCTGAGACTCAACCTCATGGCAATCCTCCTGCTTCAGTACTTGGATTATGAGCATGTGCCACCACGTCCAGTTAATTTTTGTGTAGTGCTAGGGAATCAAACCCAAGGCCTTACACTTGCTAGGCAATTACTTTAACCATTGAGAGATTTCCCCGGCCCCAGAAGAAGGAGAAAAAACCAGACACAAACCTAAAATAGGTGTCAGTCTGTTCAGCCTTCTGTAACAAAAATACCTCGGCCTGGGTATCTTACAAAGAACAGAAAAGGATTCTTTAGAGTGTCCGAGGCTGGATGGGCCAGAACAAGGTGTTGGCAGATCCAGGGTCAGTGAGCGGTTGCTCCCTACTTCACAGGAGATGTCTTTCCTCCATGCTCTGTTCTTCCACGGTAGAAGAAGCTAAACTCCTTCAGAATGCTTTTATCAGAGTAATGATCTCATTCTAACCATCCCCCAAGGACTGTATCGGTTAATACTACCACATTGGAAGTTAGGTTTCAACATAAAAGATTAGGGGAGAACACCAATGTTTGAACCACAGCAAGAAGGAAGAGAATAAGACAGCAGAAACAGAGACAGATCAAATAGAGAACAGAAAAGCAATAGCTTCAACAAAACTAGAAGCTGGCTCTGTGAAAGATCAGCACAGGATTCGGGGTGCAGCTCAGCATTTAAAGTGCCTGCCTGGCAGAGGCAGGACCCTGGGTTTAATCATCCAGCACCACATAAGCTGGGAGTGGTGGCACATGCCTGTCATCTCAGCACTGGGGAGGCTGAGATGGTAGGATTGCCGTAAGTTCAAGGCCAGCCTGAATGGTGAATTCAGAATCAGCCTAGACTACTCTGCCTCAAGAAAGAAAGAAAGAAAGAAAGAAAGAATGGAAAATCAACAAAATTAAACTGTATCTAGAGTGATGAAAATTTGATAAGACATAATGACTAAATTAGATATGAAACTGGATAAATTACTGCCAAACTTAGAGAAATAGAAGAGTTTATAAGAGCCAGATATAGTGGCACACAATTATAATTTCAGCTACTCTGGATATTGAAGCAAGAAGATTACAAGTTCACAGCCAACCAGGGTCACTTAGCAAAACACTTTTAAAAGATAAGCGGTGTATCTCAAGCTGTGGCACTTGCTTGGCATGTATGAAATTTTAGGTTCAATTTTCAATATCACAAAGGAAAAAAGGAGAGAAGAGAGACAGGAAGGGAAGGAAGAAAGAGGGGAAGAAAAGGTAAGGGGGGAGGAGAAGGTGGGGGAGGGGTGGATAGAAGAGGAAAGGAGAGAAGAGCAGAAAATTGTAATACTCTGAACCACTCTGTTCAACAAACTGGCTAACAGACAAAATTCACAAATTCCCACAAACATGCAAACAGACCAAGATAAAATAGAAAATCTCAACAGACACAAGAAAAGGATTCAACAAATAATCAAAAAACAACCAATGAAGTCTAAAACCAGACGATTTCATTGAACACTACCAAACATAATAAAAGAACACTAAGAGTTCTCAAGCTCTTCCCCCAAAAAACTAAAGAGAAGGGACCACTACCTAACTCTACCAGGGACCACTACCTAACTCTACCAGGGACCACTACCTAACTCTACCAGGGACCACTACCTAACTCTACCAGGAGACCAAAGGTGTCTTGAGAACCCCTATCACCTATCCTCTCTCTCTGACTTTTTTCCTGCTTTCTTCCTCTGCTTCTTGCTACCATGAGAAGTTATCTTTTACAATGCTCTCTGCCTTGATGTATCTGCTCTGGAGCCAGATGAACACTGATTGAACTCCTGACATATGCTACAAAATAGCTTGATCTTGAACATGTCATGCTAAGTGAATCACCCAGTCACACAGGGACGAGTGTGGCACCTTCACAGACATAGAAGGTAGGCCTAAGGCTCACTGGGACAACAGAGGGGAGGGAATGATCATAAAGAGAGTCACTGGGTAATGGCCAGAGTTTCTGTTTGGAGTGATGGAGAAAAAATTAGAAACAGTCCATTATGATGTCTTCACAACAGTGTAGATATAGCTATCACCAAAGTGTACACTGAAAATGGTGAAGACGGCATGTTTTATGTTAGGATATACATTTTATCACAAATGTTTCACAAAGAAATAAAATGAAGATGTTTTACCTGTAGCATGATATGATTGCAAACAGTATGATCAGGCAGTACGCCAAGTAAAACAAAGGGATGACTGTCAAAGATGTAGCCTCAAATTCCAGTTGTCGGGACAGTGATGTGAAGTGGACCACCTGGCACAAAACACACACTCAGGTAAGTAACTTCCAATCCCAGCATGTATTAATGAATCGCATTTCTCAGACACACTCACGTGATAGACTAAAATCCAGTGAAGGACTCAACTAAGTAAATTAGAACTTTAGAAGAGAACATAATGTAGATTTGCTTTGCCCCACAAAATCTGTGATTTTTTTTCCCCCAAGGTTCTTTCAAAATCCAAAATTTTCTAGGCATGGGGGCACGTACCTAAAATACCGACAACGAAGGAGGCGGAGGTAGGAAGATCACAAGTTTGAGGTCAGTCTGGACAATTTAGCAAGACACTGTCTCAAAACTAAAAATAAGGGCTGCACACACAGTGCAGTGCTTCCTGGGTTCAAACCCTAACACCTCAAAAAGTTTCGAACTGAATGTATCAGAATTTAACTTGGTACAAAACTATGAAACTTTGCCCTTATTCCTAACTATAGGAAAGTGTGGCTTTTCCTACATTTCCCTATTATTAGATTTTTATCTTTTACATTAATTACATAAGCTTCATTTCAAGAGCAGTGTAGTATTTCTGGCCCCAGAATTCCTGAACCGCTAATACGCAGCAAACTCGGAAAGCTAAATCTGCTGCTTTTACAGCTTGAAAAGTGCTGAGCTAGTCTAACTCTAATCTTAACCTTAACCCTAACCCAAAGAGCTCCCGGCAATGTCGGGCGGCTCCCGGAAGCCAGCGGAGGCTGTAGCGAGGTAAAGTAAGAATTTCGAGGTAATTTGATGATAAGACCAAATCCCCAACGAAGTTGCGAATCGGCGCTGAAGCGGCCTAGCTGTTGGGTGTAGGGTTTGCAGTCACCAGAGCACCGCGGAGCACGCTGGACTGCGGCATCCTTCAGCAAGGATCAGAACCGAATCTGGCAGAGCCGCCAGCCTCCGTGACCCCGGCCTTCCTCGCCTTCGGCCTCCCTCGGTCCCGTCTCCCCGGCCCCGCCAGCCCCCTCTCCCTGGCCGCCCAGAGGCACCTGCACCCTCTTCAGCGCCAGCTGCTCCAGCACGGCCGGGAACTGGCTCAGAAAGTGAGTCAGCCACGCCTGGCTGCGCGCGCTGTCCTCCGCGCGCTCCGCCTTCAGGTAGTAGAGCAGGCGCAGCGCCTTGGCGCCCAGCAGCCGCCGGCCGCGCCCCGGCTCCCGCGCCACCCGGAGGCCCCCGAGGAAGCCCGCCAGGCTGAGCGGGCGGCCCCGGTGCCGGTGCAGCGGGTAGGCCAGGCGGCGCAGGTCCAGGCCGCCCCCGCGCCAGGGCGCCAGCAGCGGGTTGGAGGCCACACAGTCGCCCCCGAGGCGGGCGCACACCGCGCCGTAGGCGGCCCGCGGCGCGCCCAGCGCCGTCACCGCGCGGTCCAGGCGGTCCACCTCGTCCAGGGAGGCGCGGTCCAGCAGCGAGTCGGCGGCCGCCACCACCAGCACGGAGGCGAAGGGCGTGTCCGTGCTGCGGCGCGACGCGGAGAAGGCGCGGGCGTCGTCGGAGGCGAAGTGGCTCTGCACGAAGCGCCGCTCCGCCTTGGCCGGGCTGCCCACCGGGGTGTAGTTCTCCTCCAGGCCCTCCTCGCCCGAGGGCACGAACAGGAAGCCGGTGCCCAGGGCGGCGCTCAGCAGGGCGGGCAGCAGCACGAAGACGCGGGGGTGCCCGCCCACCACCCGCCCGAACCTCGCCAGGGCCCGAGACAGCGGCTGCTCCAGGCAGTCCGTGCGCAGGCGGCGGGGGCCCGGGGGGCCCGGAGCCGCGCCCGCCTCCCGGGGTCCCTTCTCCGCCCCCGCCTCCGCCTCCGCCCCCGCCTCGGCCCCGACCCCGGCCTGCGGGGCCACCTGGACGGAACGCAGCCACATCTTGGGAACCGGCCGCCGCGGCAGCTCTCGGGCAGCTCGGGAGCCGGCGGTCGTCCTCGGCGCGAGGTCTGCGCTGGCCCTGAGCAGGCCCAACGGTCACCGGGATCTGCCCCTCCGGCCTAACCGTGCCGAGCCCCACAACGGTCGCGCGGAGCCCCGCACCTTCGCCGCGGTCGCCCCAGACGTTCCGCGAACCCTTCCCTCCCTCGGGGGCCACGCCGGCACTGTGAGGCCGGCCTCGCTGACCGCCGCCTGCGCGGGGACAGTCCGCCGCCTCACCGGCCCCGCCTCGGGGGGTCCCAGGAGACGCATCCCCAGCCTCTTCCTCACTTCTCGGGCCTGTGATTAGGAAGGCCCTAAAAGTGATCCGGTAACTTGTAGGGACGGAGCTCCACGTTCGGCCGCATACCTGGCCGGAGGTGAGTGTTACTTCGAGTGCGGCAGACAGGAGGAGCGCTTCCACGCGTGACGACCGTGTGCCGGCCCCACAGGACGCGCGGACGGACGGGCCGCCTGGCTGCCCCAGGCTGGCGCGCAGATCGGCCCACGTGCCAGGTGCGCGCGTCCGTCTCCCGGGCCGCGCCGCGCACGTGCCAGCGGTCAGCTAAGGCTGCTGCGCCGATACTCTGCCTCACTACTTGATTCTCTGGCCGCCACGGTAACATGTGCATACGCCGTCCTTGTAAAACTGTAGAAGAAAACGCACAGAATGAAAGCTAGAGGAACAAAAACTAAAATTGTCTTCCCCTTTTCCAGAATGGATTTACATAAATTTTTACAGCGTCTAAGAAATTAGCACTCAGGGTAGCATCGCCTTTCACTCTCCTCTGCCACACCTGAGTTTCTCTCTTGCCACGAGCTGCCCTGTGTGTCAGCCATGTTCAATCTGCGCCACTGGTTTTCCACAAGACCACTCAGGGGCAGTCTATGGGTGGGGCTGTGGGCAAGGTCACTCCTCACGGCTCGTCGGCCCTGTTGGTTCCCAGGTGCAATCTAATGCAAGTCCAGTCTTTCATCCGCAAGCAGGATCCCAGGAAGACAGTAACACGGAGGAGACCCTCAGGGTGTGCAGGGAGGCTTTCTCTGCCCTGGCCCAGACAGTGCCTCCTCGGAGCACCCGCCTGCCCCTTGGCTGTGAGGAGTGGCAGTCCCTTCTGCTTCCACTGCCAGATGGCTATGATGCCATCCATCCCTTGAGTGGGAGCTGTTAGAGCTTTCTGTACACAGGAACACGCCCTCCCGAAAAGAACCAGCAGCCCTGGATGTCCTGCTGGGATGAGCCTGGGCCAGGGTGTGGGAGGGAGTGGCTCAGGCAGCACCGGAACTCAGCCTCAGACTCCTGCAGGTCTTTTTTCACCTAACCCACTGATCCCCTGAGGCAGTCTAGTTAGTGAGATCACCCTTTAGGTGATACTGACTTTTATAGCTTGAATCTAGAATGTCCCCCAAAAGGCCTCATGTATCGGGGTGTCGTAACATACGAATATACCATTAGAAGGTGAGGCCCGGAAGGAGGAGGCTAAGGACTGGGGCTTCACCCGAAAGGGGCAGATCTCGGGGGCAGGACCTGAAACGGAAGCTCTGCCCTTCCTTCCTCACTTGGCTTTCTGTCTGCCCCGCTGGGAGGAGTTGTTTCTCCAGCGACACCCTGCCATGCGTCCCCACCACTGCTAGCAGCCTGTGAATGGGCCATGACCTGAAACTATGAACGAAAGTAAAACTTCCCTCCCTGAAGTTGCGGATGTCGGATATTCTGTTCCAGAAATGAGAAAGTAACCAAGACATTGACCTTGGCTCCAGGCCCAGAATAACTCCAAGGGGCAGACTCTGAGTCTATGAGGCTTTAGGATACATTTGCAGATGTTCGATTATTGTAAGTTCTGGTCAAGTATAGTAGGTAATGTCAAGATGAATAAATGGGTAAATGAGAAAATATAAGAGAAATCGAGTGAGCTTTCCGCTGGCCACACTGGATACCTCAACACTCCTACAGCTTCTGTCAAGGTCCCTGTGGGGCCCTGTGGTGACCAGCAAGGCCAGGGTGAAAAGAGACAGTCATTTCTCCTCAGACTCCCTGAGTGGTGTTCCCCTGGCACCAGGAGAAGGGGGCTGGTAGCAGACACAGTGTGACGAACCTAATGTCAAAGGCCAGAGACCTCAAGATGCTTGGTGCTGAGCACTCTTCCATCAACATCTCCACTATACCCCGTGATAAACAGAAGGTCTTGTTCTTGGGGACCCAAGTTGACTTCTCCCCACCTGGGTTGATACCTAAAGAAATACCTCTCCTCAAAGAAGGGGGTGTGGCACCAGAATGAAAAAGGACGAAGGTCCTGGTGCTGCCACTCCCTTGCTCACATGTACCATCTCTCACCCCTGGCTTTGTGCTCACACACACAGCATGGCCACAACGACCTGCTTTCCTTCACAGCTACCCTAGCCAAAACCAGAAACCTGAGCAGTGAATCCAGGAAGTTTTATACAGGCAGAGTGCTCATGAAGCCCTGCCTAGTCTTTCTGGTTCCAGTAGCAGAATGTCTGAGGCTGGATGCTTTCTAAAGAGGTATACTTGGCTCCCAAATACTGGTGGCTAGAAAGTGCACAGGTGAAGTGCTGGTGTTCTCGGACAGCCCAGGCTGCAACTAATCTGCAAAGGAGGGGCTGCAGGGCCCCAAGAAGGACCCCAAGCAGGACCCAGGCAGTATGCAGAGCAGAACACTGAACAGCAGGATTCTAGGAAGGGCCCTAAGCAAGATTCTGAGCAGGATGCCAAGTAGGATTCTGAGCAGGACCCTGAGTAGGACACCAAGCGGGATTACCAAGCAAGATACCAAGTAGGACCCCGAGTAGGATCTTGAATAGGACCCTGACCAGAATCCTGAGCATGACTCTGAGTAGGACCCTGAGCAGGATCCCAAGCCAGCCAGTCCCCCTGCCCTCTCTCTGTCTCTCTCTGTCTCTGTCTCTGTCTCTCTCTCTCTCTCTCTGTGTGTGTGTGTGTGTATGTGTGTGTGTGTGTATGTGTGTGTGTGTGTGTGTGTGTGTGTGTTTCTGTCTGTCTGTCTCATTCAATCTGTCTTGGTCTATCTTTGTCTCTCTGTCTCTCTCTCCACACCCCTCTCTCTGCACCCCCTACTCAGGGTGAGCTTCTCAGGTCCCACACAGGAAGCCCTCTGAGCTGGCCCTCGGCAAGGCGTGCCTGGGCCTCTGGCATTCCACCGGGTGCTAGTCCGCCAGAGGTCCCATTCCAGGCCTTGCCTTCTGTTTGCCCAACTACTAACTAGATTCAAGGGTCTTTGACAAAGGTTTTTATGCAGGCTGCTGCTGGGCAGATGGACGAAAAATTATTTCTGCTTTTCCAGGAAATACGGTAGTTTGGGGAAGGTAAGATCTCATACACCATCCTGATCCCATGTCTGATGAGGAAAAGAGGTCACAGTACACCCTAGTCATCAGGGCTGGGACACTGCTTCACAGTATAGCACACCCTGAGCTTCCCTGGGGCCCTGAATTCTATCTCCACGCACAGACGAAATCCTGGTGAGTGGTCAGTCCCAGCTGCAGCCCTTTCCTGTGAAGCTGGCAAGAGAAAACAAGCCCTGTGCACCCCAAATCTGAAGGATTCAGCCATGAATGATGGAACTGTATCACTCTGGACAGGGAGGGATTGGCGGCACGTGAAGCTTTGGGTTCGCCTGAACTCCTTTTCTCCATGGAAGCTTCAACACGCACCTCCCTTCCCCATTGCTCAGTCTGAGAAACATGTGCACTAGGGCTATTTCCTTCCTTCTTCTTACTGAGATTAATGGGCCAAATGTTCTCAAAACATCTTGAGAAATCTGCTGACTTTCCCAGAATTATTTTCTCCAAAGCACAGTTTATTTAATTCCTTCGTTCTAAAACTAAATGAATTTGAAACCCCATGATCTGCTATAAACACTGTAAGAAACATTAGAAGCAACCTTGTCTAACTGAACCCAGGAAAACTTGTCTTAATTAGAGATTTTCTTTCTGCTTGTCTAACTTCACATAACCAGAAATATGCAGTTCATCTCGCAAATCATGCACCCAAGGTTATGATAACAACCCGCTGTCCCCACTGATGCCCGAATTCCGGCCCTTCCCGGCCAAGGTCCAGGCACGGCTTCTCTGCCGAGTTCATTTCCCTTCCTGCCATCTTGGCCAGAGACTCCCTGCTTCAGAGCTGAAGGTAAGTACATTTCCTGCCAATTTCTCAGCTTCGTGGGGGCTTTGGACTACAAATAAAGCAGCTAGGAACAAATGTGAGAAAAGGTTATTCTTTCTAATAACTCAGGTATTTAATTATGGCCTTTCATTTTTCTAAGAGAGTTTATTATTTTTCTAATTAAACTAAAGCCTATTACTTTTATTGCAACTACAGTAATCTTTTCCACCAATCAATTCATCGTCTTTTCTAATAGACTTTTCATTATCACCAACATCTACTCAAGGACAACGGCAGTTTCGTCCTGGTGGAGTAGGAGTGAAAGGCTCATGCCTCTCACCCCTTCTTGGAAGTGTCCTCTTCCCCAATTAACTTTACTGTAAGCCAGGGAAAGGGGCTGCTGCCACGTGCTATCTCCCTGCACCTTTGGCACAAACTAGTGCCTCCCTCACATGCAGTTGTGGCTCCAGGTCCCAGGGCCCAGCACATACTCTGTGTTCCTCCAGCTTCCTGGCAGCAACACAGGGTGTGAGATAAAAAGGAGTTAAAGGAGAGTGGGAAAGCCCTTGTCACCTTGACACGACAAGAATGTGTACAAAATGCCCAACCTCATTGTAAACCTTGAATTTTGCACATATACATATCAATAAAATGGGGGGGGGGGAGGAGTTAGAAGCATGTCATCAACATGTAACCTTCCAAAAGAGTCGTGACTGGAGAGCATAAGGCTGCTCGCACCATGGGTTGTCGCGGGCCTGGGATGCGGTGCCGTGAGGACACATGAACCCAGAAGGAGGCCCGGGCTTAGGGCGGGCATACTGTTCCACATCTTTTCCAACTGCCCATAGATGATATTCTCATATTCCCATTCTCTTCCCCCAACACACACAAATACACTTACACACACAGAAGCATGTGTACTCGTCATGAACACATACTTTGCTATTGTTTAGATCTGGAATGTCCCCCAGAAATTCTCATGCATTTGGATGTTATGGAATATCTATGGAACCATGTGCTATTAGGAGATGGGACTTGGTCTGCAGGGGTGGATTATGGGTGTGTGGTGGAGTATAGGTGTGTGGTAAAAGACAGGTGTGTGGTAGACTATAGATTACAGGCATGTGTTGGACTGGGGCCTGATTTAGATTACATTTGTATGGCACGTTACTCTGCATATAACCTGGAAGGGGGCTATACCGGGACAAGAAAGAACACTGAGGCTGAACCCAGCAGAGGCAGACCAAAGTGACAGGTACTAGAAGGATACATACTACTTTCTTCCTTCCTCTTGGACTTGGCTTCCGGTTTGCAATGTCATCAGGAGCAGCCCCCACCTCCATCTCTGCCCTGTACTTCCACTGCTGCTGGCCACCCTTGCATGGACTGTGACCTGAAACCAAGCTAAAATAAAATTTCCCCCCTTAATTTGTGAATGTCACGTATTTAGTCACAGTGATAAAAAAAAAAAAGTAACTAAGAGGGGGCTGGAGGAATGGCACAGGGGTGAAAGCACTTGCCTAGTAAGCACAAGGCCCTGAGTTCGATTCCCCAGCACCACATAAAGCTGGGCATGGTGGCACACACCTGTAATCCCAGTACTTGGGAAGCTGAGGCAGGAGCACTGTCCTGGGCCCAAGGCCAGCCTGGGCTACACCAGAGAGTTCAGGACCAGGCCTGAAAAGTAACTAAGATACTTACATACATATTCACATGCAAAAACATTTACATACATCATACACAATACCTTGTATACACGTACACACATTTATATACACATTACACAAAGATATACTCATGTACACACATATTAGCACATATATACATACATAACTCACACACAAAGCATATGTGTACTATGTACAGGGCACACAGGCAAACACACATGTTCATATACACAAACACACACATTCACAATACATACACACATTTACCCACCCACGCATGCACAGACACACACACAAAGCCCAGCAGGGAAGTTAGGATGATAGCCTTGCCCTTTCTCTGCAGGAGAAAAGTCCCTGCCACTCTGACCACCATGCACTGTGGTCAGCGGTGTGTGCTGCACATCACCACCGTCCTATACAAGTAAAGTCAAGAAGGACTCCAGTGCACTTGGAACACAGACCGCGGATCCCAGCCTGGCCTTCAGGAGCCCCTGCTCAGGCCAAGGGCAGAAGGGAAAGCAGGACATGCAGTGCAGGGACACCGCCAACTTGGTGATCAGGATCCTCTCCTGGCAGTGGTTTTTCCTAGTTAGCCTGGTGGTGGGAGTAGGATTATCATAAATTGCTTTTATCAACTTCAGGTAAGATCCTTCTATACATAAATTCATCAGAGTTTTGATCAGAAAGGGAAGTTGCATTTTGTCAAATGCTTGGTTAAAACATCTAGTGAGACAATCATGTGATTTTTGTTAATGTGGTGTATCACATTAATTGATTTGTATATGTTGAACCAGACTTACATCTTAGGATGAAATCAACTTGGTAACGGTGTATAATCTTTTTTAATAATTTGTTGCATTCTGTTTGCAATTATTTTACTAAAGATTTTTGCATCTATACTCATTAACTAAATTGGCTTGTAGTTTTCTTTCTTTGTTGGGTTTTTACCTATTTTTGGGATCAAGCTAATACTTGCTTCCAGGAAAGAGTTGGGGAGTGTTTCCTCTTTTTTCAATTTCATGGAAGAATTTAGAGATCATTGCTGTTAATTCTTCAAATTCCTGATAAAACTCTGCAGTGAATCCAAGGTCCTGGGCTTTTCTTTGTTGGTAGACCTTTTATTATTGCCTCAATTTCATCCCTAGTTATCATTCTATTCAGGGTTTTTCATATCTTCTTGGTTCAATTTTGGTATATGACATATGTCAAGGAATTTATCCATTTCTTCTTGGTTCTTGAATTTATTGGAATATAGGTTTCCAAAGTAATTTCTTACAATCCCTGCATTTCAATAGTGTCTGATGTGATTTCACCTTCTTCATTTCTAATTGCATTGATGTGGATTTATGGTTCCTTCTTTTGGTGAATTTGGCTAAAGGTTTATCAATTTTATTTATCCTTTTGAAGAACTGACCCTTTGATTCATTGATCTTTTGTATTGTCCCTCCTCCCATTTTTTATTAGTGTATGTATGTGACACATATTGGTTACATTGAACTTGAGAATTTTGTGTGTCTATATATTGCATCAACTTCACATTCCAAAATCAGCTACACTCCTCCTGGTCCCCACCTGCCAGGTGTGCAGCAATCCTAGAATCACAGTGGCCCTGGTTGATTGATACCTCACTAAACAGTGGGCAGCCTGATCACACTATATTGTACTCCAGGACCCTCCCATGAAGACAGAGGCTAGTTTTCAAAGCCACCTATTGCTCAATGCCACAATCCTGCTCGTTGATTCTTTAGTGTTTTTTTAAATTAATTTTCCCATCAAGTGCATTTGAGGTTGAAAATATAGATTAGTTTTGATCCCACTGAATAGATCCTTGGATGTACATGTTCAGAGGCTCTGTAGGCAGTTCTTGCTGGGCCCAGACTTGGTGTCTGGTACTCCAGAATGTTGCTTTTATCGCTTGAGGAGAAACAGGTGTTTATGCCACCACAATTCAATTCCAACCAAGAAACATTTGGAGAAATATTAGAAATGTCCAGAAATACCACGGCTGAGAGGTTGCTTGGTTTTGCTCTTGAGTCAGGATCTCACTAAGTAGCCCAGGCTGGTGTGTAATTCCTAGGCTTGGATGATCCTCCTGCCTCTGCCTCCCAAGTAGCTGGAATCACAGGTACATTTTACCATACACAGCCTCTGAGAGTTCTTGAAACAGTGAGAGTAATATGTAGCACAGTTGTGTTTTGGAACAGCTTGTTGACACCTTTGCCATTAGCCCACACGCCATAGGGTCAGGCTGTGACCCAGGAAGATAAGCAATGAAGAAGGAATGAAACACCTCTCCATCCACTGACCCCATCACCACCTCGAAGTCAGAGAGCTGTGGTCTGTGTGCCCGATTTCTGCCTCTTGTCCCCTTCACTTCTCTCACCTACGGCTGCAGCTGCTATCAGATATAGCCCACCACGCACATTTGTGCTCCAGGAAGGGGGGGAGGGCTGAGGGCAGAGAGCAGCCTTTGTTTCCTCAACGTTCAGAATGCCGTTGAAGATACTGCTCTGAAAGGAGTTACGGGAGGGCTTGGTGTATTGCTTTATTTAAATAGCTACGCAACGATAATTATAGAGAGAATAGATTTGTCTTAATACAAGTATGAGTTTTTAAAAATGTGTAGCCTACTTTGCAACACTTATTTCTGTATGTTCCCTTTCAGACAGCTGAGGGATTTTAGCCTCAGATCTTCAACAGGGGCTACAAAGAGGAAACCATTCTGAACAACTAGCAAGCTCTCTTGAGGCCAAGTCAACAACACTGACTTAACCACTGGAAGGAGAAATGAAGCACACCGTCGACCCATATGGAGACGCCAGTGACACCACAAGAAATAATTCAGACTGTCCCCATGTAGCTTTGCCAGAAGAGGTATTTTTTGTCATCTCCATTGCTGGAGTTTTGGAGAACATGATTGTCCTTCTGGCTGTGATCAAGAACAAAACCCTCCAGTCCCCCATGTACTTCTTCATCTGCAGCTTGGCCATCTCTGACATGCTAGGCAGCCTGTATAAGATCCTGGAAAACATCCTGATCCTACTGAGGAACACGGGTTACCTCCAGGCTCGCAGCAACTTTGCAACCACAGCAGATGACGTCGTAGACACGCTGTTCATCCTCTCTCTGCTGGGCTCCATCTTCAGCCTGTCTGTGATTGCCGCCGACCGCTACATCACCATCTTTCATGCCCTGCAATATCACAGCATTGTGACCACACGGCGCTCCATCGCTGTCCTGGCCCTCATCTGGGCCTTCTGCACTGGCAGTGGCATCACCATGGTGGCCTTCTCCCACCACGTCCCCACCGTGCTGGCCTTCACCTCACTGTTCCCACTGATGCTGGTCATTATTCTCTGCCTCTATGTGCACATGTTTCTGCTGGCCCGCTCCCATACCCGGAGTACACCTACCCTTCCCAGGGCCAACACAAGAGGGGCCATCACCCTGACCATCCTACTGGGCGTCTTCATCTTCTGCTGGGCTCCATTCATCCTTCACATCCTTTTAATGACCTTTTGTCCCAACAACCCTTACTGTGCCTGCTACATGTCCCTCTTCCAGGTGAACGGCATGCTGATCATGTGCAACGCGGTCATTGACCCCTTCATCTACGCCTTCCGCAGCCCTGAGCTCAGGGGAGCACTGACAAGGACGGTCTTCTGCAACAGACTCCCATAGAACCAAGCATCCCGACTTCAGGCTCTGTGAGGGACAACGTAAGATAACACATCGACAAACATGAACACACTCAACCACCCCTCCCTTCCATGTGGACTAACTTCTTGATTATACTGCTTGCTCCTCCTGTGTAAACGGTCTTGTGGGTGCAAAGTTTACAACTTTGTAACTAGAGAGATAAAGTGATATGTCTAAAAATTATTGAACACAAACTGGTAATGCAAATTTGGTAATGCAGGCTTTGGGCACAGGCAGATACTTGCTCTGGGGATACTCAGCAAGCCTCCTCTGGGTGTCACTGCAGCCCATAGCGAGAAGCTAAACCATCCAGAAAAGTGTATGCATCAAGTATGTGAGATTGATCAACTTAAAAGGAGGGAAGGCTCATTCTGACTCAGATTCAGAGGCCCCAGTCTGGGATCACCTGATCCTGGTGCCTTTGGGCCTAGGGCAAGGCAACCCATTATGCCGCGAGTATGTGCCAGAGAACACCTGTTCACTTCATGGCAGCCAGGAAGCAAAGGAAGACATAAAAAGATTCTCGTGTCCCACGGTCCCCTTCAAATGCATGTCAACGATCATCTAAGACCTCCTGCAAGGGCCACCTCCTAAAGCTCTACTACCTCCCTGTAGTGCCCAGCCAAGGACCAAGCCTTCCAATGGCCCCCGGGGAGACGCTTGGTCAAAGCACAGCAGCAAGTGACAGAGCAGAAACTATACGGAACCTCTGTGAGCCGAAGGTGCCGACGGCATCATCTGAACCACCTCTCTCCAAAGCCTTGCAAATTCTTCAGCCCACCCTTCTCCTCCACCTGTCTGATGTAGCGTAAGTCATGTCAGATCTGTTGGGAAGCAGAGTATACAATATAAAATTGACTAACCATCTTTGAGTTTCCAATAATAACGGAGCCTTTCCTGTGAGTCTCATTCTCACACATCTCTGATTAAATCTCAGGCTTCAGAAGCATAAAGTTCAAGTGAGAAAATAAAAATGCACTCCACGTGGTTCCCGCCCAGGAGCACACGAAGGCCAGAGGGAAACTGATGACTTGAAGGAGGTGTGACCAATACGTGTATGCTTTTTGCAAATGCAGAAGGCAGGCAAGTGAGGCCCCAACACATTTTTTTGTGGACCAGGTAAGAGAGAGAGAAGAGAGGGAGAATTGATTTTATCCTGCTCATGCACTGTGGGAAGACCAAGATCAAACCGATACACCAAGCAGCACGCTGCCCTGAGAGGCCCCAAGGTGTGATCAGGAAGTAGAATCTTATCATAGATGAGCCTCAAAGGTAGAAAATGTTATGCCACTCTTAGCCCCAGGCAAGATACTAAATTTTGAAAAGTGGGCCCCAGAACAAGAATGGAAGGACACCCTTGCCAGCCCACTGGTTCCTCCCACCTATAGATGAAGCGCAAGGCTGTGGCCAGTCCTGGCACGACACCCACTGGGATGGAGGGGAAACAAAGGCGTGAGCAATGAGGGGTCAACGGAGGAGGCAGCAGGTGCTTCAGGCATAGAACTCAGCCACTGGGGGTCAGCGTACAGGGATGGCGGCTTCTGCAGAGGCCAACACTTTGCCCTGTTTTGGAAGAGCCTGATCCTGGCCTAATAAACAGAAGGGGCGGAGAGATGGGAGACAGAGGCCGACAGAACTCAGTCAATGGCCTGTGTGCAGGGATGGGAGAGCCCATGCCTAGACTGGGGAACGGAGGCACACACTAAGGTGGACTGGTGGGGCACCAGGAGTATGCCTGAACCTTCTCAGAAACTAGCATGCTCAGTATCATCCAGGAGCAGCTTGGTTTGTGCAGCTCAGCAAGTTGAATGTGCCTGGATCACCCAGAGCATTGAGCTAGACACCTACTCTCACAGAAGAATCAGAGACAACAGTCGCAGGCAGATAGACAGCTCAAGATCAGCAAAATGTCAGGCTCAGGAGGGACAGCAATCTCGGGAAAGCGAGAAAGCTCCACGGGAGGTGAGCAGTATGTCCCCGGGGTTGCCCTGCTAGCATCCTCTACTCTTCTCTTCTGGAGCAACCTTTCTAATCCTCCCCCACCAAGTGGACCTCATTCTTCTCATCTTCACCTGGGTTTATTACAACATAAGACAATATATGTAAGGTTTAGCATAAAAGAAAATTTCTCAAGTAAATTTCTTTCTAAAGTGTTATGTTTGCCCTTGAAACAATGCATCACATAATTTCTGTGGTTTAATTGTGTCCTTAATAAAGTGTAGCTGATCTCTGATGCAGTCCTGATCGTCCTGATGGTCCCAACCATGGGCCAGCACCCTATCATCGTCAGGCATGGGCCCCACTGTGCTCGGGGCTGCCTCTTCCTTCGTGATGTGCATGTGCTCAGCCGTCACCTGTCACCTACGACCGGTGTGAGGCAAATTGCCCAGATGCTGTTCTCTCTGGAAAGTCTAGTGTAGTAGCAAATAAAGCAAAAATGTGACCTGCACGCTGAATCCCAGGCATTTTCTGCTTCCAGGCCTGTGTTCACAGCATGACTCAGTGCTCCTAATTCTGGGAAAACAATGGACCTCAATCTCTCCGTTCGCGCATAATTCACAATGAAAACCTATCTGCATGAGGAGCTAGGATGCAGTCAGGACAGTCCCCTGAGACCTCAGTGCTTTTACAGTGTTGTCAAATGTTTGGCTTTGTCTCTGTCCCCAGAACCTGGCAGTTTTTGTCTATAGACCCTCCTAGTGGGGAGAAGGACTGGAACAACATTGGTGTTGGACTTTCAATACTCAGACCCCCGTCAAGGCAGATGACATGTCCTATTTGGCTTGTTAACTATTAAAATAGGTGATCTTTTACTGAAAAAAGACACAGTGATGTCTTTCTAGGGTGGTTCTCAATCACCCACAAGCCCCACCACCAAGTAAAGATGTTTCTTTGTTTCTTTGTGTCCTTCTACATGTCTTTATGCACATATGGGAAGATAGATGCCAATATTTAATGTTGTCACAATCATTGACACAAAAGATATTCTTCACCTACTTTTTTTGAGAGAGTCTCACTGTCATACAGACTGGTTCTGAAATCGCTATGAAGCCCAGGATGTCCTCAAACTCATGGCAATCCCCCCACACCAGGCTCTGCAAGTGTTGGGATTACAGGCATTCACCCCTCCATGCCCAGGTAGTATGTGGTTCTGCGGAACTGAATCCAGGGCCTTGAGCTTGTTACGCAAGCACTCTAATCCTGGAGCTGCTCCCCCAGCCCTCACCTGCTTTTCTTCACTTCCCAACCTACCTAGAGATTGCCCCCTTGATTTTTTGTACAGCAGCACAGTGTCCTTCCATCTCAATGGGCCACAGTTAGCTGGCCCTCCCCGCCCATGGTTACCTGAGCAAACAGCTCATAGGCTTCCGATGCAAGTGATTCCAAAGCACATGAAAAACCACATGTTTGTGATGACAGGAAAAACTCCAGACCAGCCTGGGCTACAGAGTGAGGCCCTGTCTCACAAAAACAAAAGCTTCAGATTACTTCCTGTTACCATTTTCCTCCTGCCAGATGGTCTACACCCCTAAAATTTGTTACCACACTTGCCTGTAAGGCTTTGGGTAATGGTTCTACCCACACACTGCTGACAGGCTGGCAAGTTGGCACAATCCCTCAGATGCAAGATACCTGCAATCATTTTTTAAAAATCAAAGTTCCTGAAACCTAGCATTGCACTTCTGGGAATGCATCCTCCAAGTGCACTGAAACAAACACAGATGATTGTTCACATAGCACTGTTACACAGTCCATAACATACAAAATACTGGAAACTATTCAGATTACATCAAGTGGTCTCTGCTAAATGCCAGTTTAATTAATCTTGTAAGTGTTAAATTCTCTTAGCTTTGGGTCAGCAAGCAGCAGAGGAGTCAATGTACTGACTGATTTCTCAGTAAGTGCTGATTCAGAGATTAGTACTGAGTCAACCAGGGTGGCTCAGCTGTATAATCTCAACACTCTGGAAGGCTGAGGCAGGAAGATCTCCTGTTCAAGACCAGCCTTGGCAATTTAGTAACCTAGTAAAATTCTTTCTCAAAATCAAAAAAGATTGGGGATATAGCTCAGTGCCAAGGTCTTAGGTTCAATTTCAAGTGCCATTGAAATAAAATGATGAATGCACTGGTGTGTTTTGGCACAGGTGCGCACCAGCACCCAAGTGCTTGAAGCACTTAGGGAGGATGATGCAAAAGGATTACAAGTTCGAGTCCAGCCTGAGCAATTTAGTGACTTAGTGACACCCGTATTTCAAAATCAAGACTAAAATGGGCTGAGAATGTAGAATAGTTGCCTTAGTTACTTATTTGTTGCTGCAACAAAATACTCAACATCCATAATTTACAGGAGGAAAGATTTACTTAACTCGCGATTTTAGAAGGTCACACAGAGCTGGGAGTCCGACACACTGCCAGGTCATGTGCAGCTGACAACGGTGGCAAAGACAGAGGCTGGAGAGCTAGAAAGCCCCTCACCCCTGCTTCAAACAGGAGCCAGATGAGTCCGAGGATTCAGGCAAAGGCTAGGGCTTTCTCAGGAAGAAGCTGTAGCAATGTTTCTTCTTCCTTAATAACTTCAACCTGCTAGTTGCACCCCCTTTCCCCAAGGGTGGGTCCCCTTCCCTTATTTTCTAGTCCAGGAGTCAATTACAAGCACCTGAAATCTCTGCCCTGGCCAACCCCCAATCTCGAATTGATACAATTACTCCAGGTCATACACCAAACATCCATCCCTTCCAGCCAAGCTCTGCCTCCCAATAACACACACCTCCAAATACATGAGGTTTTTGGGGGACACCCAGATCCAAACCACAGCAAGAGTGCAAAGGAACTAGATACTACCCTCAACACTAACAAATACTGAGTTTCATTTCGTGAAATTTTAGCACCTATCTGCTAATGATTTTTTATATATGAATGTAGTGTATTAGTAGATTTTTATGTTGAACTATGTTTGAAAACTGCAAATAAAGGCTAGTATGATTTACATCAACTATGAGCATATTTACAAAGCCAAACTATATATTTTGTCAAGACTTATCCTAGATTATGCTTTTATTTATTTCAAATTATTTACACTGATATAACTTAGCAGAATATTTCATAAATAGCCATTAATAAATGTTATGAGAAATAGAACAATAGCAAAAAATTAAAATTTAATATATGGTTTCCATAAGCACTCCTATTTTAATTTTGTCAGTACTGGGCATTGAACACAGGATGGTTGTGCTGAATCCATCCCTAGCCCTGTTTTTAGTTTTTATCTTGAGACACAGCCAAAACTCAATACATTCTTGACCAGTAAATAATTAACAAATGAACGTACATCAGCTCTTAGCTTTGGACACTAGGGAGGAGTTAGGTCTTTTCCTAGTTTACGTCGTTTGTTACTACTTTCTTGTTTACCCGATCTTCTGGAGTATTCTCCCTTTCCTGTTGCTCTAGAACTGAAACGGCCTAACAGCACGAGACAGCCTGGGCTCCGCAGTGCGTAGATGGACGCGCAGGACTGCCGCTGTGAGGTGTTCCCTGTGTGGCTGGTTCCTGGATCCTGACCAGAGCACAGGGGAGAAACATGTAGTTGATGTGGCTCTTTCTGTCTTCGGTTTTGGGGAAAAACAAACAAACAAATGTTTCCAGCCTTGTTGTCTTTGATAATGTAGAAAATGTGAGGGATGAGGAAGAGGGCAGCAAGGAAGCTGGACTGGCAGAGATCTGTGACTCTGCACATGGCATCTCACAGAGGCCCCCACGGCAGCAGCCTGTCCCGGTGGGGCATTCCTGGAACTCCTCTGCAAATGGAGAGTTCCAAGCAGCACTGAGAAAATCAGGCTGGGGTACAACCCGGCGACAGAGCACTTGCCTGGCATGAGAAAGACCCTGGATTCTACTCCCAATACTACAAAAAATAAGAACTTTTTAAAAAGAAAGTGAAAAAATATGGATTACATGCTTTAATTATTACTAGATATTTAAATATATTGACATTGTAGCTAAAATTTAAAATAAGTTCTCACATCACATTGATTCAAAGGTTCTCACTGAAATGAATTGTCAAGACATGAGTTCAGGAAAAGGTTCAGGGACTTGAGTCCAACAAGGGAAACTCACAGGAATTTATAAGATCAGTCCCACAATTCAATATTAAAGAGGCCAACAAGTCAAAATTGGACAAAGGCCTAAATGGACAGTTCACAAAAGAAGATGCATGCACTAGTCACGTTCTACTTGTCAGGGCACAACACCTGGACCCTACAACTTAAGGTTGGAAAGGTTTGTTTCAGCTCACAGCTCAGAGATCTCAGTCTGTCCCCACCGATCAGCTGGCAGCGGCCAAAAGCACCGTGGAAATGCACTGATAGAGGACAGCTGCTCGTCCGCTGTGACTGGAAGCAGAGAGAATGGAGGCAAAGTGGCTGGGGACAGGGGTATGTCCCTCTGGGCCACATCCTCAGGGTTCCACCACTCCCAGCCAGGCCCCCTCTCTGAACAGACTGACTCACTTGATCCCACAAATTCCCACAATCAAATCACCTTCCAAATACATGAGGCTGTTGTACATTGCAGATCTAAATCTTAACAGTATATAAATGTCCAATAAGCACAGAAAAGGGCTCAACATCATTAAAGTCAACAAAGACCTATTAACCAATATTTCAATGAAATGCCACTGTACATCCCCTACAAGTTTTGCTAAAATTAGCTATACTGACAATACCAAATGTTGCTGAGAATCGAAAGTGATCAGGACTGTCATGTTGGTTTTTTTTTTTTTTTTTTTTTTTTTTCCGAAATGTGAAAAGGTACAAACATGTCTCTGGCAGTTTCTTACAAAATTGAACACAAACCTCTGATTTGGTGCTTCTTGTTCCACTTTCTGGTGAGACAACAACATACCTGAGAACGGATTAGTTATAGAGAAATGAGGCTTATTTTTGCTCATGGATCTATCCTGGATCAGACAGCCTAGCTTGTCAGCATCTGCTGAGACCTATTTGCTCCTGGCAGGGAAGGGGTATCGGCACAGCAAGCAGATGGGTCACCTTGTGACAACCTGCTCCAGACGGCGAGGCCTGACCACCCCTGCCAGGCAGGCACTGGCCCCTGTATGTGCAGCCCATAACCCTGCTGTCTCCCATAGGCCCCACATCCTTGTCGCGTCACTCCAAAACAGCCTTTTGGGGACGGTGCTTCTGGCTCATGAGCCTGAAGAGAACAAACACACCCAAATGCTTATTTTCTTGAAAGCTTAGAATTATAAATTCACAAGTCTGTCAGTTTGATTAGTAAAATCCTATGGTTATATGTGGAGTTATATTGAATTTATAGACCACATTTATAAGAATGATTTTTTTTTCTTACAAAATTGCCAAAGAAATTCAATGGGAGGAAAATGCTTAACAAATTGAAAATATTTTTAACAACTGAACATCTGTGACAGAAAAGACATATACCACAATCTATATTTCACACTGTGCATAAGAATTATTTCAAAATGGATAGCAGACCTAAATGAAAAGAAAAACACAAAGAATCTGGAAGAAAACAAAGGAAACTTTCTTTGCAACCTTGAAAAAGGCAAAGATCTCTCACAGAAGAAGCAATAAGCATATTGTTGAAATGATAGATCATGTTTCATTAAAATTTAAAACTTCTCAACAGAAAGGCCTACCAATAAAATGAAGGCGCAAGCTACAGAAAGAAAAAACCCTGAAGATATATACGAATAATGAACTTGTACAGACCACACAAAAACACCTGGAAACTTGTATCCAGTCATGACTAATATAGCTGCTCATAAATAGAAACTCCTCATTGTTCCTGACCTATTGTCTCTTGAATTCAACAAGCATGTCTCACTAGTTTGGGCTTCTTTTTCTGTTTTTCTATGACCCTTTCTGGCTTTCACACTTCAGCGCTTCTCAGACATCTGCCTCCAGGTCATGAGCCCAAGGGATCACCATGTAGACTTCTCCAAGAGCACAGAGTATCTGGCCAAGATTTTGGTTTTGTCAGCTTGGGGTAATAGCAGCCTTCAGTTCTTGGAGAATGCTGAGAAGTGGCTCTTGTTTGACTTTGGTGTAAGTCAGACTAACATACATCACCAGAGCCAATTTCTTTTGGCAGAGTAAAGGCCTTAAAGCTCAGAGATTTGGCAATTTCCCTTAATTTGGGGGCTCCTACCATTTATCACTCACAAAGAAATTCTGAGCATTTTTAAGTGCCCTTTGAGAATTCATTTCAGGTCAAAGACAGGAAAATTGAATTTCTAAAAATTATCCAATGATTCAGTTGAGAAATTAGCTCATCTTTAAAAGTGACCGTAGTATTTTCTGAGGTTGACTTACAGGTAGTTGCAGAATTTATATCCATAGCTGTGTTTATCCTAGACCTGCTCTTATACATATTTCATGGACAGTTAGTCAGCAGGCAGATTCATATTTCACATCCTTATGAACCACTAAAAATCTTAGGCTGTTAAAGACATAAATATACATGGAGAAATCAGCAAACTTCTCTTTAATTTGGAAAAATGAAAGTCTTTTACATCTCATGTTTCAATGAAGAATGTTCCCTCCCCTTGAAACTTGACTGGTGGTAGTTTCAGCCTGTGGAACCTGGCACAGGCAGGCCTGTGTCACCTCTAAGGCAGAGGTCACAGGTCATTTTGTCTGTCTGTTTACCACATGATTTCCATGCATAACCTCCAATCTGATTTCACTATCAGATCTCTATTCACATTATTCACATGCTCCCATAGACAGCTCCTGGAACACACAGGCGACTCATGGATGCCCTCACTTACTCCCTAACTCACAGTCTAACTCTGAATCCACATCTGCCCTGAACTTGCTTGCCCTCCTCAGTGACTCCTCTGCTAAGATGCTCCCTTCTGCCATCACCCTGAAGATTCAAGACCCTTCCTGTTGACTTTACCACCCAGCACCTCAAATGTGCCTACTAGTCCGTACTAGCATCCACATCTAGGCCAAGCATCACCACCTCAGCTGGACCAGCAACAGCTCCTTATAGGAAGTCAAGCCTCTCCCTGCAAATTGCCCAGGGACTGGCACAGAGATGTAAATCTACTTATATCCTATTACTGTGCCATACCCTTCAAACTTTCACACAACACTTTGATGATTGTGGGAGCTTCCAAGCTTGTCTGTGTCCCCTACAGCCGCAGATCTCAGTGCTCCGATACAGACATTCACGCTGAGAATGACCCAAGGATCACTCTTACCCTGAACATTCCAGTGTCCTTTAGCACTAGCCCTAACCCTAAAAAAAAAACCTAAAACCTTAGTGCTTCTCTAGCCCTAATCTTAACCATACAGCTCTCTACTGCCAGCCCTAGCCCTAAAATCATTCCATAGTTGATCACCATCTCAGCACTATAAACCTACCCCTAATCCTACCCCTAATCCTAAATGGAAGCATAGCCCTAATCCTAACCCTAATGATGCAACCCACTAGTCCCAGCCCAAATCCTCACTCTAGCTTTACCCTGACCCCAACCATATCACTCCATGGCTCAGTTCCACACTGGACACTACTCTAACCCTAGTCCCAACCATAACCATGCAGTGCACCAGGCCTAGACATAGCCCTAACCCTGCACTGATCATTAACAAGATTGCTCCATGGCTCTACCAACCCGAACCCTAACCCTAATTCTCTGTGTGTTTGCTTTCCCATACCTTCCAGCTCGGAAAGCCTTCCCTCTGCTCTCTGTCACCTGCTTTTCCTAAGGGCTTCGTCAGGCCTTCTCTTTTCTAGGGCGTATTCTCTATCCTCACACCTCCAGGCAGTCAGAGCCCTCTCCTCTCTGGTGCACCCTGACCCTGTGTAACGCTCAATCTCCTATCAGACTTGAGCTGATCCAGAAATGAACTTTGCTTTCCTATTCCAGGGTCCCCAGTTGACCTGCCCCCATGTCTGACACACTGCAGATGCTCAGCAATGTGCAATGGCTGAATGAGTCACAACAGATACATGTCTGGGGATGAATGAACTATTATGCAGTCTACTAGAGGGTATAAACGGCAGTTTTCTGTAAATGATACTTAATACTGATATTTTACAGTTTACATAGTTGGACAAAGTTCATGGGACACCATAACATTGTTACATATAGCATATATAATGATTTTCTAATGGAAACAGAGAAATGGTTCCATTTTGCTTCCTTCTTACTAGATAATCACTTTTGTCTTATATGTCAGAATGTTATAATTAACAAAAAAAGATGCTGTTGCACAGATCTCTAAATGAATATGTCTTATATGTACTTGAGGGTGTGATAAGTAGCAACAATCTACTAATTAGGACCATGTGCTGGGTGTTTTGCTAAGTTATTAATCTCATATTTTACTGAGCTCAATTGCATTAGTAATTAGCCCACTTATAAAGATGCTAAATTACACACTGAAGATTACAGAAACTAATAAATAGCAGATTCTGGACATGAACACAGATATCTCTGACTTTGAAAAGAAATATTGAATATCCTTGAAAACATCAAAACCTCCATGTCATTAAAAAGTAGTATTTTATCCAGAATTGAACTATACTATGTCTTAGTTACTTATTCATTGCTGAAATAAAATACCTAACATCCATAACTACTGGGAATAAAGATTTTTTAGCTCATAGTTTCAGAAGGTCTCCTACAGTCCATTCATGGACAGTAAGCAATGGTGGAGGCACACGGAGCCACAGGGCAGAGGTCTAGAGAAAGCTTTTCACAGTACCACAGAAAGAAAGCCAAGCGAGGAAGGAGCCAGTGACTGCAGACTAAAATGAAGGCCAGAGGTTTTCCAGAAAGAAGCTATACCAATGTTTCTTCTTCTTTCCTTTTATTTAGCTCAAACTGTCAATTTGGTCCTCTCATACTCAGGGTGGGTGTTTTTCTCTCATTTCCAAATCATTTACACACACCTGAAAACTCTTCCCTATTCTTTCCTAATCTCAACAAGTTGACATAATTCTTCCAGGTCAAGTCCTCCGCATTAGCTGCTTCCAGCCAGGCCCGCCTCCCAACCGCACATGTTTCTATAGGTGTCCCGCTGCTTTCAAATACGTGAGATTTGGGGGGACATTCCAGATCAAAATAATAACATATGGCATATTTAAAATCCATCTCCAAAATTGTCTTTAATACCTCAGTAATGACACGTTAGAAGCATTGAAAACAAACTTCAAAAACTGGAAATATTTAGGTACTGCTAAGAAGCTGTGACCCCAGAGCTCACAAGCACAGACAGGAAAGCCTGTGTGTTCAGCCCAGCTCTGAGAACAAGCTAGGGTCACAGATGGACGCTCCCGCCACCCACCCAGGTCCTCTCTGCATGCACCATGATTTCACAACCACAGCCCACGAAAAACTGGCCTGCAGTGACACCAGTGGAGTCTGAATCTCAGAGAAACACGCTTACTCCAAGTCAAAGGGGATCAAATTTGGGCAGATATTTGACAATGGAAACCAGATTGTCATGGTCTCCCTTCTCATTTTAAAAATTCTCTTATTTATCCAATTTTCTATCTTAATACTTCCTAATTCTTCTCTTCTTTTTTCTCGGTACTAGGGATGGAATTCACTCATCTCCATTCAACATCATTCATCTGCAAGGACCCACATAGGACCAAGCTGAGCCATCAGATATCCACAGAAGAAGGAGGAGGTAGAATCAGCCTAGAGACATTCAAGCTCTGTGCCCACAGTTCCCATGGCCTTAGGAATCATTTCGGATTAAATCAAGTGGTGCACACTGTAATCCAGTACTCAGGAGGCTAAGGCAAGAGGTTTGTCATGCATTCAAGGCCAAAATGGGCTACGTAGTGAGTACAGAACCAGCCTGGACTGCATAGTGAAACCCTATCTCAATCACTCACTTAAAAAAAAAAAACAGTATTCTAGCCAGCCCCGGGAAAACAAGAGGAAGGACAATGCCAAGCCAGGGAGTCCCTTCAGGGCCACCAAGTCAGCATGCAGAGTGAAGGAACCCAGGCCTTCTGCCGTCATCGCTGTGCTTGTGATTACAGCCACTGTCTCTGGCACCAGAGAGACAGAGGAAAAGCTAGTACCCAGATGCTCAATCTGAAGATGTCTGCATTGCCTGAAATCCTCCACAAATGCCTTAGCTCCAGCATTGGCCATGGTTCCCAAATTATTTACCAGATCAACCTAGATTATTCCAAGGTCTGTGTTCATCAAAGTCAGGGTGTATCACTTTTCAGTTCTTTACCATAGTTCAATTTAAAGAAACCTTTCAGGCTGTCACAGCAAATGTTGTTCAAAGTATAAGAAGCACTAGGTGTCAACTCCTAAAAGACAATTTGTTGAATTAGAAGGTATCTTTACAATTCTCTTTTGGTCTGCTCCTTACATAAGACCAAAAATTAGACACCAGCAACCCTTCCCCATCGCCCTGTCAGTAAGAGGGAAAGCCCTTGACACATTGTGGGTGACAAGTATCCTAGAGGGAGCGCACCCAACATTAGCATTAGAGATAGGAGGTAAGATGTTCAAATGCTTAATTGACACTGGGGCAGACAAGACCATTCTAAGGCAATCTGAGGTGCCCTCCTATTGGGAACTTTTAGCAGGACCTCAATTAACGGGAGTTGGAGGCCCCTCTCAAGCTTATGTGACAAGAGAGGCCTATAAGTGGAAGGATCCCGATGGAACAGCAAGTCTTATTAGACCCCTAGTAGCAAATGTCTCCACTAACCTGCTGGGGAGGGACATTCTTGAGGACCTAGATGTGATTATAGCTAGCAGAGGGGAGGGAGAGTGCATTGAGGTTGATAAACACCAACTCCAATGTCACCCCCAATTCTAGCGGCAGCTGTTAGATATGAAACTCCCTGCCTGGACTGGCTCTCTGATGAACCTGTGGGGTTGAACAATGGCCACTATCCAGGGAGAAGCTTTAAATACTTAACCAATTAATCTCAGAACAATTACAGCTCCATCAAGAAGCCCGTGGAATACCCCAGTCTTTGTTATTAAAAAGAATTCAGGGGGATGGAGATTACTACAAGACTTAAATGCAATTAACAAGACAATGCTAAAATGGGGCACCCCTTAGAGAGGGCTACCCCTTGCCTCCAGCAATTCTGGCCAATATCCCCCTTTTGGCAATAGAAACCAAGTACTGTTTCTTTTCAATCCCACTGCACCCACAGGATAGACCACGCTTCGCTTTTTCAGTACCCTCCATAAACAATTCAGGCCCTGCTAGACACTATGCGTGGATTGTTCTACCCCAAGGGATGGACAATAGTCCTACAATCTGCCAAGGGGCAGTAGCCACAGCCCTAAAACACCATTTGGACAAGGGCCTTAATATTTATCATTACATGAATGGCATCCTTGTTTGGGGGCACCCATCCACCTCTCCCTCACTACTTAGAGATCAACTCATCCCTTCGCTAACCTCACTGGGATTCAACGTAGCCCCTAAAGAGTACAACTAATCCCACATAACACATTTTTGGGGACGCAACTATCTTCAATTTCCATCAGTCCCGTAAGTGTATTATCTCCTTCCCCTCACGCTTGATCTTAGCCTCCCTTCATAGTTTTTGGGTTACCTCAATTGGCTCTGACCATGAATCCCTATCCCCACCAGTGCCTTACGGCTGCTCTTTGACCTGCTAAAAGATGACACTATGGCTAGTGGCACTGAAGACCACGGAGAGAAGTTACACCACAAGGAGATTACAGTAGGTGTCTCAGGCAAAGAACACCAAGCAAGGGGCATGTTCCACAGACGAGGCCTCCAAATCAAAACTGCTGAAATCAAATAAATCAAAGAATGAGTCAGAGGGGGATTTTCCTTCTGCATTTTTGACATAAGAAATATCAACAAGAAGAATTACCTCAGTATCACGTAATGGAGTAACCTACAAACCAGCTGTGTTGCACAGCCAGGGTTTTGTTTTTTGGGGGATTTTTTTGTCACTGTTTTGTTTGTTTGTTTGTTTGTTTTCTTTTGTTGTTATTTGGTTTGTTTTTTGTTTGTTTGCCTTTGTGATTTTGTGGCAGTGGAGGGGAGGTGGTGTTTGAGTAATGAAGAACTGTCTTGGACTACATGTAAAAGAGTTAATAAACATATGTAAGTACTAAAACTTCCTTTTCAACATTTTTCATTATAACCTTTATAAAAATCAAGAGCAAAAAACAGCAGGCCACAGTTTGGACACGCCTGTTGTAAATCAACATGGGCTCAGAGCCAATCTCTGTCATGGAGTAACACAGTTGATCCTCACCACTGTCAGGTAAGGATAACAAAAGAGCAGGGCCAAGCGGATTGCAACACCTGAGAGAGCAATTAAGAGGGAACACAAGAAGTATTTCATCAGATGTTAGTCTGCTCACCAAAAATATGTTGGATCTGATCCACCAAACTTTCAACAGTGTGCACAGCTCGTAAGGACGGTGCATTTCCTAACACTAGTTCAGAAGAGATTTCTCCCAGTTTGGCTACCACCACTAGTGCTGGTAAACAATTTGGGTGTGCCCTAACCACTGGATCCAATTACAGATAGTAATAGGTCCTAAAATAAGTAATAAGTCCTACATTTAGGAGCTCTTGAGCAAGAACTCATCCAGCCAGATTGCCACAGTCAAGAATAAAAGAAGGTGAAAGGCTTTGCTATCATTTGGGGTCCTAAGACGGGAAGTTATAGAGCCAGTTCTAGTTAGTAGACAGACAGCCTGTTTGTGGCCTTCCTCTAGAACAGGGCTTGCCATGCATTCATTCATGGGAGATGCCAAAAACAAAAAATTTAAGCCTCAAGACTGACAAGATCCTGCAAGTCCAAGGAAACCTCTTGTTTTCAATCATGAATCTAAAGAAATTTTGAGTGGTTTCCAATCAATCAATGAGAGAGATTTTCCTTCTGTGGTCAGATCACATTTCCAAAAAATGAACCTTTCCTCTAGAAAACTGGAAACTTTCCAGGAAGGCCTCATAGTAGCTGCAAGCGAATTGTTGTGAGAAGTAAATCAGATCTATTTTTGAAGCCTCCTGAGTAGCACAGAGTACTCTGTTATCTACACACGGAGTGAGAGCAGAAGGCCCCAGGACCGGGAATTTCCAGACTCTGGTGTAACGTTTGAGGAGAATGAACTGGGGCCTTAGTCCACCCCTACAGCCTGACAGCCCAAGTACGTTGGTGGCTTTTCCAAGGGAAAGCAAATTAAGTACTGACTCTTTCAATCAACCAGGTACTAAACAGTGAAGGCCCACCGTGAGCCATTTTACATTTGTGGGTACATTATAAAACAAGGTGTTAGAATGTGGAACCGCTGGAAATCTTCGTACTGTAACCTTATTTACTGCACAAAAGTCCTGAACTAATTTCCAATCTCACCTACCAGGCTTTTTTAGTAGGTACAATTGGAATGTTAGAGATAAGTTCTTGTTTAGTTAAGCCCACTACAATCAGTGGTAACTCAATAGCCACTGGATGTAGAGGGCACTGAGACAATTTGTACAACAGCTGAAATGATATTTCAAATTTTTTAGGTTAAGAAGGTCACAATTAATTCAATACTTCAGAAATGTTAGGAGTTGATTGGTTTTAATCTATGAAGAATAGAAACTTCAGCTTCAAAAGAGTCAGAAAACTCTAACACTATCTCTTGAAGAGAATTTTATGTGACCTCTTCATTTAGAATAGAAAACAGATTACCTCTTAGAGCAGCATCACCTAGTAAGAAGACGTGCTTTTCTAAAAATGATTCTAGAGCTTTGGAGTTGGTTTGAATTACCCACTGCCACCTAAGGATTCTTTTGCTTAATTCAGAAAAAAAAAAATTGTGACTTGGCAAAGTATGTTAGTGGCCCTGACATCCCCAGACACCAGTTGGTGCTGGATGTCCTCAGCTGACACTGTCTACTGCCGGCTCTGGCACTTCTAGCTGCCACTGTGTGGTGCCAGCTGGGGCTGAGTATTATTAGCTAACCCTGATGATTGTGGGGCTTCTCAAATCCCTGGATGCTGACTACTGCTATGCGGTGACAGCTTGTGCTGGATGCTGTCACCTGACCCTGCCAGTTCATGGTCTTCATCTGTAACTGGTCTCTGGAGCACTTCAAAGGTAGTGTCCCCTAATATTCTTAGCTCTTTCTTTTTTAGAGATTGCTATGTCCATATTACTCAGAGGAGATTTACATGATATTCAGGGCCCATATTACTCTAGAAATAAGCCACTGGAGAAGGCTTTATTTGAAGGGGGCCTGTGCTGCAACATGGGGGATCAGTACATAGGCAGAGCCTCCCAGACACACCAATAAACGTGAAAGGAACCTCTCGTATAGCCACAGAAAACCTGCGATCAGTCCACATTCCACCGTGCCAACTGGTTACACCTTCACCTTTATACAATTTACATTCAAGCCAAGCTGGGCAGCCATTTGTGAAGCAGATGTGAGGTGTCCAAGAAAGCGGCAGCTGTCACCATGGCTGGCAGACCGTTTTGATTGACAGAGATCTGTCCAAGCAGGAAATGGCCATCAGAAGTGAGGAAAGGGGCTAGCTGTATCAATCATAGCTTATTGGGGTCTGAGGGGTGTGGGTAAGATTGTTAACAATGGGCCTGAATCACACCCTCCTTGGTCTTAGTTGTATTAAGGTGATTGCATTGATCAAGGCTCTTGAAGAAACAGAATTAATAGAAATTACATATGGGAATTTATTAAGATGGATTATAAGTCCAAAGAGAGCCCAAAATGGCTGCCTTCAGGAGCTGGGGGCCCAGTGGCTGCTTATACATAAGACAGGAGAAAACCAGGCTAAGATAATAGGACAGCCAGTGCAAGTCTATGCAACACGCCGATGTCCAAAGGCAATGGCGAAGTCCTGAAGACTGGAACAAATCTGCGGTGGAGAGAGGTGATGTCCTGATAGGAGCAAGTCAATGTCGAGAGGAAATGGCAAAGCCTGGAGCTCTCCCATAAGAAGAAACTGTAATACTCTTCCTTCTTTCTCCCTTTTTGTCTAGCTTGAGCTGCTAGTCTATTAGTTGGGCCAACCACTTCTAGGGTGGGTTTTTTCCCTCATTTTCTGGTTTATAAGTCAATGATTCACAGCCAAAGCTCTGCCCTACAGATTGGCTGAGTGATCTCAATCCTTTCAAACTGAAAAAAAAAAAAAAATGCTTTAAATGCTCACAGAGGATCCCCGTTCTGTTTGGCAGGAACTTCTGGTGTGGTGAAGGGGAGGAAGAGCACCACAGCGAACAGCTGAGCCAGAGAGCAGTCACAAGGTGACCCCAGGAGTAGTGGAAGAAGACTGAGGCAGGCTGTCCCAGTCATCTTCCTAGGGAGCATCAGGGAAGGCACGGGGAATTAAGGCAGGGAACAAGACAAGCCTCACAAAGACACAGCTACTCTGCTGGTGGAGGAAAGAAAGGGAGAGAGGGGTCAGGCATTTCTCACCTGCCATGTTGTTAGAAACGGCGGATAGAAATCTTCCTGTCCAAACAAAGGATGGACTTGGGAGGCATGGACGACAGGGCACGAGGCTTTTCTTTTGCAAAAGGGGGTCCCTCCCACGTGCAAGTGGAGAAGGAGACGACCAAGCATGGTCGGAGGGAGCTATATTCCTAGCTCGCAAGGCCCCCCCCACCCCCCGCCGTTTCCCATTGGCGAGATTCACAGTCTTCCCGGGAAGGTCTAAGACATTGGTTCAGGGCCACATTTATCACAACGTCACATCCTAATCCCTCCTCCATCCTTCCCGCCTCTGTCTGGTCACCTGATTGGGTATGGCGCGAAAACGTAAAGATCCACCATCTTGAACAATGTGCCACCGTTGCCGCTAGGTGACGCTCACAATGTCACCACAGAAATATTCTTTTCTGAATATGTATGGGGGTTGAGTTTAAGTCAATAAGATGATTCTATATCCAACAACACTATATATGATTCCTCATTAATCTTAATTTTAATTTTCTGTGTTTAGTTAAAGGTATTATGAGAAGCAGTTCATCAAAGAACCCAAGGAGCCTTGTCAGTGCCAATGACCATCCAGAAACTCAGACCCATGAGGATATACTTCAGAGGGGAAACAGTATTGACCAGAGGAAGTGGGCCCAGATGATGGCTGGTGTTAAGAGTGACCAATCAATTTTCCAACAACCTGACTGTTTACAGTGAAGACAGACATCTCAAGGCACGGGATTCTTGGCGTTTATTTTAAATACATACCCAAAGGACTTCTCTACTGATGTAGCTACAGGGTCATTTGTCTTTTTTATTTTTATTTTCTTTTTTTGAGACAGGGTCTCACTCTGTGGTCCAGGCTGGTCCTGAACTCACTTCAGAGCCCAGGCTGGCCTTGGACTCACAGCAATCCTCCCGTCTCAGCCTTCGAGTGCTGGGATTACAGGCGTGCACCACCACACCCAGCTTATATGGTGCTTGGGGAATCGAACTAGGGTACTTAGTGCTTGCTAGGCAAGCGCTTTAACCGCTGAGCCATTCCTCCAGCCCCTCATTTGTCTTTTAATCTTTAAGACTATTCAAAACTTTAACCTAAATTTGTTAATTTAACTATCCAGCAGCTTCACAATCTAGTTTGTATTTCTTAACTAGATTACTAGGTTCATGGCAAAATCTGTTAAAATGGCAGACAAGGCATGTTATACACCCATATTTTCTATGGAAAGTATGCAGTTTTCTGTAGTTCAAGGCCAGTTAGTACTTTCCTTAACAAGAGCTTATAATAGAACAGTGATTTTGGAGGATTGTACCTTGGGAGTTGGCATCAAAAGATTCTGTGCTGTCTTTCCAATTTTTCCAGTTCATCCCCTCCCCCCAAAATGTGAGAAACAAGAGTCCAACATAGGATTTTAATACATCCCACAAAATTGTGCAGATAAGACCCTTGCTTACAGTTTTCACTTGACCCCTTGCAGATGTGAAGATGGAGCTTCCTCCGTGTGGTCTTCAGTCTATCCTCACACAAATGTGAGGCAGGATGTGGCGTCTTCGACCGGCAAAGACACCACACGGACTCTCACGATCGTGGAACGTCGACTGACTCACTCGACTTGACTTGACCCTCTTTATTCCACAAAGCCCAAGCTTAAATACCCTTCCATACCCACATTAGCATACAAGCAATCTAATAGGCTAACATTAGCATACAAGCAATCTAATAGGCTAACAAACTCTCCAGACCCATCACCCCACCCCGGGACCGCCTCCTTAGAACAGTCCCGTGGTTCAACACCGGATCCAAATTTCAAGCAGAAGAACACCTGACTTAAATTCCAGACAATAAACGCTTCTTCGTGGAAAGGAACGTGGCCAAGGTCTGCAATGCTGAGGCTCTCGGGCCCTGAGGGCCCCAACAGCAGGACAGTACATGTAGTCATCAATAAGTCCACAAGATGCAGAGACAGATGGTGGTCTTCAGCCCAACAGATAAAGTTTCTAGATATAGTTTTCAGTATGCCCTATAGGGAATGAAAAGACAATGTTTTGGCTGTGGTCTTCAGCCCATCCCGCATGGATATAATACAGAGAATCCTGAATGTAGCCTTCATTCAATTCTACACAAATGTGATGTCACAAGTTGCTGAACAAAGCCTCTGAGGTCGTCCAAAACAGACGTGATACAGGAGGTGCCAGTTATATTCTTCATTGCATCCCAAACAGACATGGAGTCAGAGAGTCCTGGATGTAGACTTCAGTCCATCCCACACAGGTGTAGATGAAAGGACATCCTGTGGGACTTATTACACTGGGCATCGTGGGTGGGGTGTTTATGGAAGAGTGGGCTAGAGTACGTGCCTAGTGAAAGATTTGTGAATCTTCACTTTTCTTTGCAATTCATGAATTAAACTATACATATGCAGCCATCATACGTCAGCATACATCAGTTTACCCGGGAAAATCTATTCAACTAGAAATCTGTTCATTCTAAACCAAGGCCAAGAGATAAGGGGCACACTGAACAAATGCACAGTAAGTTCACAAATGTGCCCAGCACCCAACACCAACCCTGCCACACAGTCATCCTTCCAGTGTCTGCAGGGGAACATGCGACTGAGGCACCTCTCCTCCCACTCATGCAGCTCCACAGTCTGGCGCTCCGTGATGACAGTTCAACAACTCCAACACTGAGTGACAGGCATGTAGACAAGGTCAGCACAGGAACTGAGGAAACCTGGAAGCCAGCCACCTAGACTTGAGTATTGGATCTTTCTCCCCAGGGGACCTGTGCTAATGATGCACTGGAACCATCTAGAAGAAGAGGGAAAAGAGATATACCCTGCCAGTCAGAGGCAAAATCCCAGAGATAAAACCACTGGCGACACAATCCCAGCTGCGCTGAGGGGCAAGAGCACCTAGGCTCGGGGTTAGAGGCAGTGTTAGAGGAAGGGTTAGGCAACTGCCTCTGACCCACCACGTGGGCCCACAATCAGCACTCAAAAACTGCTCCACAATAAGTGAGTGGCTGTGGTAGACAAAGACTTGAAGCAACGTTGGGAAACTATAAAATTCTCAGGGTGGATGTTGGTGCCCCAACAGTGTCTATGAGGGGTTGCAGAGCACTGTAAAGGCAGGGCAAGGTAAGGTGCACTCTCCTGAGCAACAGTACCCTCTGCTATCTGTGCCCTCTGTCACCCACATCACCTCCCATTGTAAACAATCTCTCTCACCATCCACGTTCACTCTTGTCATCTGTGTCTGCTTCTCACCAACCCATGTGCTCTCCTGTCATCTGTGTCTTCTCGGGAAACTGTGCTGATGTCCTCCCAGAAGAAAGGAAGCTCTACAGCTGAAGAGGAGCTGTGGTCAGCAGGCACGTCTCATCCAAGCTACTTGAACAATTACCCAATAGCATGATGTCACCCTGAGCTGCCTGAGCCATGTCAGCTGCCTTCAGCACCTGGTCTTACCTCTCAGTGTTCCCCGACAACTCACCTCTGCCACATGCTATTCACACCCTTGTCTCTGTCTTACACACACACATACACACAGAGGACAGGGGGACATGGTCAAAGTCCTGAGAGGCCCGTGCAAACAGCAGCCAGAAGCCCAAGGAGGTTCCCAAGGACCTACAGCAACAATGTCACAGGATAACAATAAAGAGACAACTTCATGTTGGAAACACAATCTTACACAAGTCACTTAGTCTCTCTAAGCTCAGTTTGCAAATAGTAATGCTTACCTATTTTGAAGGGAGTGGAAGATTAGATGAGCTCAGTAAAGTACACAGGCTCGGCACATGTATTTGGGAGCTTGGAGCAGTGAGTGTTCATGAAATGAGATCTTGGCTACTTCACTCAAGTGGCCAGAGGGTGAGGTACAGACAAAGCAAAAATGTGAGCCATGCTCACTGCCACCTGCTGGTGAGAAAGAGCTACCCTTAATTGGAACAGACCTGACCGGCAGAGTAGACAGGGCCTGGGTGCCTCCCACCGAGACAAGAGGTGCCACGCTGCCTGCGCCTCCTCTGCCTGGGCTCTGTCTGGATCTAACTCATTGCTTTGCTTTTCCTAGTGAGGAGCCAGGAGCAAACAAGCAAATAAGGCGCCAGATGACGCTCCTGCCCACTTGGCATCAGCCAGGGCTTGTCCTGGGTGTGGCTGCAGGCCAGTGAGCAGAACCTGGGGGAGGTGAAGCCCAGATTCTGCAGCCTCTGGCCTTCCTACTTTATTCAGGGAAGGGGTCTGAGAGCCCCAACCTCTTCCAAATCCCCGTGCAGACTTTCCACTTTAGAGTGCACACTGTATAGGAATCCAGCATGGCTTCTTCCCCAAAAATCCACAGATATGGCAGATTAAAACATAAAAAGGGGGAGGCCAGGTATTTCAGGCCTGTATTCCCAACACTTTGGGAGGCTGAGACAGGAGGATTTCAAGTTCAAACCCAGCCTGGCAACTTACCAACTTAGCAAATCCTCCATCAGAAATCAAAAATAAAAATAGGCTGTGGATGTAGATCAGTGTGAAGGCCCTGGGCTCAACCCACAGTGCCATAAATAAATAAATAGGAATGAATCCCAAAGGGGCAGAGAGCAAGGTGGGAAGCACCAAAGGCCAAGGCTTGCAGATGGAGAAGCAGCATCAGGTCAGCTGACGGAAACTGCAGGTGGTTTGGAAGTTGACACAAAAATCAAAACATAAAAGTATCAAGATGGAAACCACCTGTAACAGAGACACTTGAGGCACACAGCACCCTGTGGGATTTTCTACATGACTCTCCAGGGGCACCCAGAAAAGTAAAGAGCCCAGGGTCCGCCATAGCCTCTTACCATAGGTACCCAGGGGATAATTCCACTAGGGAGGCAGGAAGAGGAGCTCTCAGGGCCAGTCTTAGGGTTGAATGAGTGAAAACCTTAAAGGCTCAGACCGAAATTTAGAAGAGAAGTTAAGCCCAGATTTAGAAATCCTTTTTTTACAGTTAAACACATATATGGCCAAAAAAAAAAAAAAAAAAAAAAAAAAAAAAAAAAAAAAAAAAAAAAAAAAAAAAAAAAAAAAAAAAAAAAAAAAGGAAAAATGACCAGTGTTACCAGCTAGCAAAAAAACACAAGTCAAACCTACACTGAGATATCTTTTCATCTCAGGACAACTATTATGAAAAAGCAAAAACTAATAAATGCTAGCAAGGAAAGAGATAAAAAGAAACCCTTATCCACTGTTGATACAGCCATTGTGTAGAAAAGTATGTTCTTCAAAAAACTAAAAGGAGAATTACTATATACTCCTGCTGTCCCAGGGCTGAGTAGAAGTCCAAAGGAGTCTAGGTCAGCATACAAAAGACACACCTGCATATCGCACTGATCGTAGCCCTGTTCACAACAGCCGTGACACACAGTCAGCCCAGGTGTCCATCAGCAGGTGAATGCACAAGGAAAGTGTACATGGAGTATTCTTCAACCATGAAGAAGAATGAAATCTTGCCATTTGTAACAAATCAACAAAAATGAAGGAAATTATAGTACACAAAATAAGCCAGATACAGAAAGTCAAGTGCCCCATATTCTCTCTGAGGTGTAAAAACTAACAACAACCCAAAGTCACCCTCAGGGAAAATAGTGGTTGCTGGGGGGTAGAAAGGTCATGCTGTGTAAGTGAAAGGGGGATGGGTTTGACCGGCCCACACTATAGATGTGTGGGAATATCACACTGATTCCATTAATATTCTCAACTAATAGGTGTTGCATTAGCTTTTCATTGCTGAGGCAAAGTACTCTGTACCCTCAACTTAAAGGGGGAAAACTTTATTTGACTCATGACTCCAGTGTGTTCCACTCTTGACCAGCTGCTTCCAAAGCAGAATCATAGTAGAAGGTCCTGACAGTCACAAAGCAGAGAAACAAGGAAGGAACCAGGGACAAGAACACCGCCTTTCAGGTCACACCCCCGGTGACCACCTCCAACCAGGCCCCACCTCCTACCAGCACATTCAGCTGTAAACTCATCCGTGGAGGAACCCACTGATAAGTACAGTGCCTCCGTGATCCAATCAACTTCCCCAAACCCCATCTCTGTACAAGTAAGAGTTTGTAGGAAGATGACAAAGCAAGGGCCTCAGGGAAGTCTAAATGTGGGAGTGACAGCAAAAACACAGCCAACGAAAATCAAAATGCTGGCACCAAAACTCAGATGAGGGAGTGTTATGGAAGCTAAGGAAAGAAGTTTTAAGATAGAACTAATATTTTCCGATAGTGCAAATGAGGCAGAGGGTAGACTGAACGGTCTGTAGAGTGCTGGGCGGTGCCTCTGTAGGGCAGAGGGTGGAAGCCAGGTGGTCATGGGCCTCGTGGCTCAAGGGTAGGGAGAAAGCCGACCAGCCACCAGGTGGAAAACTGAAAAATGAGGCAGGAACTTGCTCACGGAGCTCAGGTGTGTGTTGGGCAATTTCCAAACATGTTCTCACGTAGCCCTGCTTTCATCTTCCATTTTTCCTAGTCACATGGTTTGGACCTGGCCTACGCCAAGGTGGCAGAGGCATCAGGAGCCCTGGTAAGGGGCAGCTCACAGGCAGGTCTGCCTCTGCACATGAGCTCACTGCTATCGTGGCACGCCAGCTCCCAGCATGTATCATAGGCAAGAAGGGAGCAACTGGGAAAAAGACACGTGGCCAAATCTTTCCTTTAAGACCAGAATTGAAGAGCTTGAAGAAGCTCGTTTGCTTCCCAAGGAAGTGTGGTGATGTCAAAAAAAAGAAAGAAAGAAAGAAAGAAAGAAAGAAAGAAAGAAAGAAAAAGAAAAAGAAAGTGCAGGGTAATCCTAGCTCTCTGGGAAGCTGGGACAGGAGAACGGAAAGTCTGAGTCCAGCCTGGACAACTTAGACCCTGCCTCAAAATCAAAAAATAAAATGGCTAGGGATAGAGCTGAGAGAGAGGGCCCTGGGTCTGATCCTCAGTACTAAGAAAGGAAAGAAGAAAGAAAGAAAGAAAGAAAGAAAGGAAGGAAGGAAGGAAGGAAGGAAGGAGTGTTGAAGGAGGCTTGAGAGAAACACACCCTAAGTTGTGATCTAAAAGATATCAGAAAAGAATAAAAGTTTGCACTCAGCGTAGGAGAACAAAAATATGAGAATAATCTTACTGAACACTAGCAAGAAGAACCAACGTACCTGCAGTGCTTGACGATGGTAACAAAAACGTACACCAGGGTCTGAGTCTCTCTGCATATGATCTGGTAGTAAAGAGAACCTTGTTCTATTATGATTTGGACCTGGAGTGTCCCCCCACAGCCTCATGTTTTTGGAAGGTGAATAAATTTGGAGGGTCATGTGGATAAATTGAATTAGAATTACTCTATCGATTTTTATGCGCAGTTAGGTGGGGCTTGGTAGCGAGAGACAGATAATTGAGGGTGTGGTCCTGCCGCTCCACCTTCTCCTCAGGCCTTCGGAAGCTTCCTATCTTGTGATGTCAGATTTTCCCCAGCTAAGCCTTCCACCATTACCAGACAACCACGTAGAACAGACCGAGACCTCTGAACCATGAGCTCAAGTCAGCCTTTCCTCCCTTCAATCATGAGTGATGAGGAGGTGACTAGGACGCCCTCCAAAGTGACTTCTTGTCCTCAGCTTTGTCCCTCAGCCCCTTGTCCTTCTGTGTCAACTTCCCACCCATCTCGCCACGCTCACCATTCAAATTTTCTACAGAACTAATGTAAAAACAAGCAGATCATGCCACGTGTCTGGCTTATTTTGTGTACTATGATTTCCTGCCTCGTTGCTCAGTTTTCCAACAAAGAAAGATAAGTCCTCAATTGCTCCACAGTTCCTTAAAACAAGTGTAAATAGATTCCTCCTGGCTTTCAAGGACACCTACTCTCATATCTGCAACTCCCAGAGGGTTTCACTGATATTCCCCTCCTGCCCTAACATTCATCTTGGAGTGCATGCTATCCCTCACTCACTCTCTTCTGGTTCCTGCTGTACTGTCCTCTACAGCCACTCAAATCCAACCCCGCAAGGACCTGTGCAATACGCTCACAAATTACCACCTTGACTTCAGTTATTTTAGTATTTCCTCTCTCGGGTTTCACATGCAGCAGTGATGCTCCTTGAGAGCAGAAGGAGAAGGAGACACACGCTGGTGCCGGGGCTTTCCAACCCCCCTTCACAGCAGTTCTGACCACACGTAACCCCTTCAAGTGACCATAGCGCGCGTGTCCTCACCACACACACGCCGGTCACGGTGGCTCTTGGCCTGTCAATTCCTTAAGGCCGGAGACTCCAGGGCATAGCCACGGTCCACAGCACCACACTGAGACTTCTGGCCACAGCTACTCTTCACTGCCATCTGGGTACATGACAGGCAGGCATGTTCTGGGCACTCTGAGGAGGAGCCACATGATTATGTTGACTGGTGGCAACAGTGGGGAACACACAGCAACTTACATCAGCCCAGACCCTGTGGAGCTCCAAGACTTTGAGAATTCACGCCGAACATGGGGTGCGATGTAAAGGAAATAATGGTGTGAGGTTGCTGAGACTTGTTGGGGGGGGGGGTGCTTGTTTCTATAGGGTAACCAGGTTCTCAAGGAGGTGTCCTGGGGCCAACAGCATCTGGTAGCATGTTGAAATGTTTTAACCACCACCCCAAACCTGCAGATGTATTTCAGAAGGACCCCTGTGCTCTGGGTGGTTGTGAGTGTTTGACAAGCACTGGCCTTGGTGATCCAGACTACTATCAAAATTGTCACTCAAAAGTAGCCACATCAACACTAAAATGAATATAAAGACAGAAAGGATGATATGTGGTAGCAACAAAGACTGCTTGAGACACAGATAATGTACTCAGGGACAGGAGGGAGGGTGGGTGTCTTAGTTACTTCTCTTGTTGCTATGACAAAACACCCAACATCCACACTTTAAGGGAAGAAAGATTTATTTAGCTCACAGCTTCAGAAGATCATGGGCAGCTGGCAACAGTGGAGGTACATGCTGAGACAGAGGCTGGAGAGCCACACACTCCACTGCAGATGAAACCCAGTGAAGCAGCAGTGGAGGGCAGTCTGCAGACCCGCTAGAGCCTACACTAGTCCCCGGAAGAAGCTGCAGCAGCGCTTGTTCTCCTTTCTTTACTTAGCTCAGAGATGCCAGGTTCCACTCCCCCAACAGAATGGGGGTGCCCTGTCCTTCCTCCTTGCTTCAGTCTCTCCCTCCCTCTTTTTCTCCCTCCCTCATTTCCTGGTCCACAAGTCAGTAGAACATCTGAAACTCTGCCCTGGGTGTCCCTCCCCCAACATCAGCAACTTGACACATGTTCTCCAGTCAGACCCCCAATATCCGCCCCTCCCAGCCAGGCTCTACATGCCGATAACACACAGCTCCAAATACATGAGGCTTATGGGGGCCACTCAAGATCCAAACTACAGCAGCTGGAAATAGAACATCGGCAGTGTGTGCTGGTTACTGACAGCGGCAGCCCTGCCAGAAAGAGGTACAAAGAGGAGAGAATTCATTCCCCAGGCCAGGAACGGCAGAGGGAACCACACCACGGCAGGCCCCTCAGTGACCCCAAGGTGAATTTTCAAAGCAGTAAAGATGGAAAATTCTTTCGTATGCATATTTTACCACATTTTTAAATCGGGCTGGGGGGCAGGGCTGGGGGTATATCTGAGTGGTTAAAGCACTTGCCTAGTTTATGTGCAAGGCCGTGGGTTCAATTCTCCAGTACCACATAATTCCAGCACTCAAGAGGCTGAGGCAGGAGGACTGTCCTGAGTTTGAGGCCAGCCAGGGCTACATACTGAGTCCAGTACCAGCCTGGACTACAGAGCAAGACCCTGTGTCAGGAAAGTAAACAAATAAAAACTTCTTAAAATGTTGACACAGGATCTCAGGCTGGCCTTGAACTTAACGATCCTCATGATCCCAAGTGGCTGGGATCACAGACATGGGATACCATGCCTAACTCCTAGAACAGAACTCTTTACTGGTAAGTATGAAGACATTTGGAAGGGAAAAAGGTACTCAAGGAAAACTGAAGTCAGTTACTTCAGAGTGAGAAGGGAAAACACATTTCAACTCAAGTAAAAAAATATACATACAACTAAGCAAGCTGACTAACACAAGCCAACTAAAATGCGGATTTGGAACTGGATCAAAACAACACGTGCTCTCACAGTCTCACGGCTGTCCCCAAATCTTCGAGGTAAACTAAGACAGCATCTCAAAGCAAAGTCCAAGCAGGTGCCAGGAAGGGCCAAACAGACCTTTCCGGGGGGCAAAAAGGCTCAGGAAAAGTCATGGAAACGTTTCCCAAAGCCTGATAAACTCAGGCATGGAGGTTCACATGTGTAATCGGGGGAAGCTAAAGCAGGGGAATGGAGAGACAGAGTCCTGAGCCAACACAGGAAGTAAGACCAGATTCCATTCTTACCATCAAGTAGCTGCCTCTGGCCATGCGACGCCAGTGAGCATCAGAAGGCAGCACGTGTCCCCACCCGCGCCTGTCCTGAAGGGAGCGTCTGGACAGTCCTTGGCCCTTCTTTACTTGTTAGTTCGAGGGAAGGACCTGAGTAAGTTGTCCTCTCAGTTACTCATGTCCAGATATAGACACTACCCGGGGGTGGTGGGGGTCAGTTACCCCTGCACCCCAAGTCTCAGATATACATCCCTGAAAACACAAGTGAAAACGCCATGCAGGTGTCGGAGAGCATTGCTTCACAATAAGCACAGTGTTAGCACTCATTTTATAACACATCAGATTACATTTAATTGTAGATGTTTCTTGAATTTGGACAGTGTCTCCACATATCTTGAAATATCCATGTCCCCCAAGCCCTTCTCTGATGACCCTGACTTTAGCTCCAAGCTGAGCACACAGCAGGTGGTAGCCCCCAAACAGTTACCTGCTTACTAAAATTTTGGACAGCATATAGAGTCGAATGTGTAACTTTATTTTATTTCGGGAGCAGTAACATTTTTAAAAGAGAAATGGCCCTCCTCTAGTTGATAATGCTTCTCTAGTAAACCTCACCAAAATTCACCCATAAATGTGCCTTCTCATGTTGCAGTAGCTGCTGGGCAAGCTGCCAGAAAGACAAAAAAAAAAAAAAAAAAAAAAAAAAAAAACCCACGCATTTGAAAGACCGACTCAAATGGGCAATCCAGTCTTTCTATTTTAATATTTATTTTTTGGACACATTCTCCTATTTTATTTATCTTTGACACATAGTTTTATACCAAATAAATTTCCTACAGAAATGGACAGTTAACATAAAATATAGTACAATATTTGCCAGTTTTGTGTATTTTTTGTTTCTTTGTTTGGAGAACTTTGTGTTCGGTGCCAGGAGCTGGCTCATTTGCAAATTTGCCTTCGTCACGACCACCTGAGGACACTTGGGCTATTTCTGGACTGCTTCTGTAGAGGTTAAAAGGTGTTTGAGGACCTCCAGACCTTCAGGGAAACGTCGGACCTTGCCATACACCATGAAGCGCCAAGAGCCGAGGACCACCTAAACCAGAGCTGAGGACCCATGGAGCCTATAAGCCACATAGGCCAAAGCCTCATTTACCCATGGGTCAGAATACTCGTGACTCACCTGGTCCAAGGGCCTGCCTGGCAGTCAAACTCGGCAGCATTAGCCAGCAACAAGAACAACACTAAGAGGGTCTACAGACATACGCAGCCTTGTGGAGCCAGGACCCCTGGGGTATTATGGGACCCTGGCTGGCAGCTGCCCACAATGCCTGCATTGAGACCCCTTACTTCCCACTCACAGCCACGTGCTGAAGAAACAGGAAGCACTTGCAGGGCCAGCTGCCCTGCAAAAGTCAATTGCCAACACCTGTCAGTGTGCCAGTTTTCAAAGGTTCAACATCTTAGGTGCTTTCCTGTCAATGCCAGCACCAGATGCGGCTGAACTCTGTGCTCCAAGGGCCAAGTCACACCTGAGCATCATCTACCTGATGGCACCCAAAAGCTCCTGTACCCCCAAAAGACCTTGCAGAACAGCGCCATACCAACAGCTCTCTACGGAGGGCTCCTCAGAGTCCACAGCTGTAAATTTTTCCTTCATTAGGAACAGTCTGGATGTGAATGTCTAATGAAGCAAATACCGGTAGTCGTGGTGGCACATACCTATAATTCCAGCACTCAGGAGGCAGAGGCAGGAAGATTACCATGAGTCCAAGGCCAGCCTGGGCTACAAAGTGAGTTCAGGACCAGCCTGGATGATGGAGTGAGGCTCTGTCTCAAAAAAACGAATACTAATATCAAAATCTAAATAAAAGAATAAAGAACAGAGACGCAGGGACCCAGAGCCCACACAGCTGCTCTGAGAACAGGCAGCTCATGTCCAGGCTGGGGCCCTGACCTCTGGGTACTAGTTCCTCTCTTAGTTTTTGTCCCATCTGGGTCATTTCTTTAAAACAAAATAATAAATCCTTATGGTACTTTACAAACATTAAAAAAAATTTCCTCATTGTCTCTTGCAGTAGACAACCGTCCTGAAGGGTCGGCACCGGTGGGGAGCCTGGAAGGAGGCGATATGGGCAGCAGAGCTGCGATTCTCTCCCTCCTTTTAGATCGGGAAACACGAGGGATTCTGAGGCAGCAGAGCAAGACCCTGGCCTTCAGAGGAGGGTCACGTGGATGTGCCGCAGAGTACAAGGTGACACCATTTCAGACACGCAGACAGATCCAGAGTGCAAGGACCAAATCCAGCTTGATCAGAGCATGTGCTGCAGTGGCAGGGGCAAGGGAGACGGTCCCCACAGCTCCCCGGGAGCTGTGGCAGGTGGGGATGAAACAGTGTGGGGGTGCCACAGGACAGTCCACAACACGCAAGGCAAGTTTTGAAAGATAAAATGTTATGTCTGAGTGCAAAAACATGATTAGTCTGTCCTTCCTGAAACGCATGCCCACTTTCCAAGCACACGCGGCAGAGGAGGGACCTGCTTCGGGGCCAAAAAGCTGCCAGGCATGATGTGGATGCCCAGAGTTTCCTGTCACAGCCTGCTCTTAGCCATGCTCACTCTGCACACAGGGCGTCACATGTTCCCTGAGGACACATTTCCTAGATGGACAGGCCACCAGAAACGAGAGGAGCAGGAGAGGCAACATGTGGACAAGGACAGGAGGAATAGTCACAGTCCACGCCTAAACGGACAAACAACACCTGCATGTTCAACACAACATAGGCTGCCGAAGGAAGGGGAGTGTTTGGAGCAGAAGAGAGCCAAAGGTCCTGGTGGCCCTGCCAATGCTGGCACTATGGGACAAGGAGTAAGAGCCACGGCCCATGAGGGAAGCGTGTCTTGTTTAGTGCCTGCCCGGAAGCCGGCAGGCCTTTCGGAACCCTTGGCAGCAGACAATCTCCTTGAAGGTCTTGCGCATCTCGTTGCTGCGGAAAGCATAGATGAGAGGGTCAATGGCCGAGTTGCACATGATGAGGATGAGGTACATGTTGAATTGAGACATGAAGCAAGAACAATAGATGTTCTGTGGGCACGAGATCATCAGGGTGAGGTGCAGAAAGAAGGGAGCCCAACACACCACGAACACACCCAGCAGCATGGTAAGGGTGACTGCGCCCCACATGCTGGCCCTCTGCCGCACAGAGCTGCCCCTGGGCACAGCAGCAATCTGCCGGGCGTGGGCTCGGGCCAGGAGGAACATGTGTATGTACAGGGACACCATGAGGAACAGCATGGTGATGAACATGGAGATGAGGCAGATGACAACATAGGTGGAATCGTAGTAGACGATGAAGATGATGCCGCAGCTGATGCAGAAGGTCCAGATGCCCGCGATGATCCCCGCCGCACGCACTGTGGTCATGATGTGATGGTAGCGCAAGGCGTAGAAAATGGTGACGTACCTGTCCACTGCGATCGCCACCAGGCTGCACATAGAGGCCACCACGGAGATGCAGATCATGGAGTCGAACACATTGTCAATGTGGCGCACGAAGGCATCTGCCACCACCAAGTGCCGGCTGTTGATCAGGAAGATGGTGATGGTTTCCCAGGTGTTGGACATGCTCACGAGCACGTCAGCCACTGCCAAGCTGCACACAAAAAAGTACATGGGGGAGTGCAGGTTCTTGTTCCTCACAATGGCACTGACTACCAGGACATTCTCCAGGAGGCTGATGAGGCCCAGGATGAGGAACACTTCCACAGCAACGCCCATCTCCTCACACGGTGAGGACCTGTTCCTGACATCTGGTCCCGAGAGGTGGCCCTCGGTGGCATTCAGGGAGAGATCAGAGAGACGCAGCCACAGTGAGGCATTCATGGCAGAAGGGAAGCACACCTCCTCTCCTTGGCACCAAAGTCACTGTAAAATGGTTGTTTGTATGATCTAGGAAGGCTAACGGTATATATGTGTATGTGTGTATATATATATATATATATATATATATATAACATAACAGCATGTAAAAGCAAGCACAACCTGAGAGGGGATGAGGGACCGGATCACGGTGCCTTAGAGGAACAAGCTGGACTGTGTCTAGGGGCTCATACCACCCACCTCTCAACACTAGGTGTCACCCCCTCATCCCCGGACACTCTCTGTGTTCATGGTATCGTCCGAGTACCCAAACTCACCTTCAAAAGTATCCCCTAAATCTACAGACCTCTCAGAAAACCCCAGTTGCTCTCCTAAACTGACTTCAAGTTACTGGAAAAGATTTCAACCCATACTCTCTCAAGAAAAGTGAGTCCTGACCCTCAAAGCTACTCCCGCCCGGACACCACGATTGTGACCGGTGAAGGGCTCTCACCTAACCACGTATAAAAGTCACTTGCTTCTATCTGAAAGTCAAAGACACGCGCGCACGTTAGAGCTGGAACAACAATGCTGTTCTTCCCGCCATAAATATTATTCCTTGAATTATTTGAAATGAAATCTGATTCCTAGTTTTATAAGTTTCACATGAGCAGTTTGAAAGAAGAAGGATTTACGTCTCCCACGTCCAGGCGCCGGACGCGCTCCCGCGCTCCCAGTTTCTCGCCCTCCAAGCTCCGAGCGCGGCGGGGAGAGGACCTGGGTCCCATGGTCTCCCGAGCGCAGACCTCCCCCGCGCCCCACGCCCCGCAGGCACCCGGACTCCGGGCCCACGCCGCCGCCCCCCGCGCCCCGCGCCCCGCGCCCCGGCTCCCCAGGGTTTACCGGAGCGCCTCCTGCTGCACGAGCGCAAGCCCCGCGGGCCCCGCCGTCCGACCCGAAGCGCAGCGCGTCCTGAACCCCGTGCCCGCCTCAGCTGCGGGCCAGTCCCGGCACCGCCTCCCACCCGACTCGGCGCTGCCTGCGAACCTGGTACCGCCAGCGGGCCTGGACTCCGCACCGCCCCGGCTTCCCCACCACCCCGTCCCGGAACCTCCCGCCCCTTCCCGGGGCGCCGGCACCGCTTCTGGGCCCGGCACGCCCAGATCCCTAGCACAGCCCGGGGCCTGCACCGGCGTCACTACGCACACCCTCTGCCCTCCGGCTGGCTCTGGCCCGACGGCTGGGCGCCTCAGCCTCCCAGCCCCCTGGGCGGCCCCCCACCGCCGCCCCGCGCTGTGCCGCTGCTCTGCCAGCCTGCGCCCTGCCCCGCTGCCCCCAGCCATCAGCGCTGCTGCGTGCTGCTCTGGCCCTGCTGCCCAGGACAGGGTCACTGGGTCCCCAGCCTGGGCATGTTCTGGTCGCCCACCGGCCCGCTGGGGGAGTTGCGGAGACCAAAGAGAACCAGTGGCTCTGGGCAGCCTTCCGAGGAGCAGGCCAGGGCTGAGCTGCGCCCTCAGCTTCTCTGCTTAGACCTCGCAGCCAGGCCAGAGGCGGCACTGCCAAGATTCTGGCTTCCCAATAAGGGGCTGAAAGTAGAGACTTCCAAAGGCCTGCTCTGGACCTTCTGGAGCGGGCCCACAGGTGCCTGAGGTGTTTTTAACCTTACTGGGTGCTGTTAACATCACCGTACAAAAGAGGTGGGTAGCAGGCCCGTGCTTGAAACCTGTGGCGAAGGACCCGAGGCCAGGGACCCGGAGACAGAGGAAGGAGCGGTGCATTTCTGGGCATGACGCTCAAGGAGCCTGGCCGGGGCCTTCGGGAGGCTGCTGGGTTTACCCGTGGTGCTGACCTTCCTGCAGCCTTGATCTGGTGTCAGCATTGGGGTTACCCGGACTTGGCTAAATGGACTGAGCATCGACGGAGATGCTCACGTAACTTTTGTCCTAGCTTCCGTTTGTAGGGTGCACATTAATTTATTAATGAATGCTGAACACCCTGTATTCCTTGGGATGAAACCAGCTTGGTCATGGTGCACGATTTTTAAAGTCATTTTCTAGACTCTGTTTGCAGCTATTTTGTTGAGACTGTTTGCGCTGACTGAGGAAATCCACCAGTAGTTCCCTTTTTTCATTGTCATTGTCTGGTTTTCTATCAGAGTAATGCTATCTTCCAGGAATGAGTTGGCCAATGTGGCTTCTCTTTCCGTTTTTTTTCTCTTTTGAATTTATAGAAAAGTTTAAGAAATGCTGGCATTAGCCCTTCTCTGAAGTTCTGGTAAAATTCTGTCTGAGTTTCTTGGGTTCTGGACTTTTCCTGATTGGTAGGGACTTCATCACTACCCTCGTTTCATTTTATCTCATTTTATTGCTGATTGTGAGTTCAGGATTCTATTCATAATTTTTACATTTTCTTGGTTCAATTTTGGTATCTCACCTGTATCTAGGAGTTTATCCATTTCTTCTAGGTTCTCCACTTTATTAGAAGATAAGTTTTCAAAATAATTTCTCAATAATCCTTTGGATTTCAGCAGTGGCTGTTGTAATTTCACTTTCTTCATTTCTAATTGCATTGGTATCACTTTTCTCTACTTCTTTTTGTGAGTTTGCATATGCATTTATCAATCTGAGCTATGCTTTTTGTTTTGTTTTCTTGGTAAAAATTTCACGACATAAAACTTAGTTTTTTTTTTTTTTTGAAATACATGAATTCCAAATTCTGTAACACATTAGAACCATGGGGTTTGGGGAATTAGTGAGCATCTCTGTCCACCCCTTTTTCAGAGATCAATTCCTTTTCTCTGACCTTTGCCTCTCTTTCTACCCTGCCATTCCTGTTTGGGCCTTTTATCTTACTATTTTTGTGCATTTCATATCTATAGTTGGTGTTTTGTGCTTGGTCCATTTCCCTGGGCATTACTGACTCTAGGCAGCTCCATTTTCATTCAAATGCTTCACGTCTTTCCTTATGACTGCATATTGCGTACAGTTAGCACATCTTCGCTTAGCTATGCATTTTGAAGAACAAACTCACTGACTCATTGGTCTTTTATAATTTTTGGCCTTCATTATTTTCAACTGTCCTTCTAGTTTATTTCTCCTTTGGGCTGGCTGTGCTGAACAATTCATGTTTTGGCATTTCCAAATTTCTGGGGTCTCCACTATACCATAGGCTTGTCCTTTGCAACTTCATGCACTGCCCTCCTAGGGACATACTGCCTAGTTTCCAAGGCTTTCTTCTGAAACCTGGGTGAAAGCTTCACGACCCCACAACTCTTGCATTTTGAATGCCTGTGAGCCCACCACCATGTGGATGACACCATGGTCTGCCACTGGATTGAGCAGTAGTCTGGTCCTTAGGACCCTGGCAAGACGCGGCACCATCAGAGTGATGCCTGAACTATTTGAGGATTCACCTTCCTAGTTTGTTCTGCAGGATGCCCTGGAGGGGGGAATCCTCTTTTCAAAGCAAAGTCTTCTGCCCTTCCAATCTCTAACTTATAAGTTAGGGTACTGCTGGTTCCTGAGACACCCTTAAGACCTCCTTTGTATAGTCCTGATTCCAAATACTTGGCTTCTTTTCCATGTTAGTCTCTTTAACAACCGTGCTCTCTTCTGCTCCAAACTGCAAACACTTTTTCCTCTGCCATTTTCTCCCACTGTAATGCCTGAACATTGTGTTGCACTGAAATTTCCTCTACCACAGTAAGTAGTCCACAGCCCTCACGGTTTCAGTCAAAGTTTCTGAAGCATTCTGCTCTTTGGAGCTCTGGCCAAAATCTTCCATCAAGCTCGGCTCACAGTGCTCTAAGGCTTGTCTAGCCAGCATCTTCAAACTTTTCTAAAATCCTCCCCCAAACCTGTTCCAAAGGCTTCCAAATCACATGATCAAGTAGGCACAGCAATGACCCTACCTCTCTGGTACTAATTTCTATCTTAGTTCTTATTAGCTGCTGGGACAGAATTCCTGACATCCATAATTTAAGGGAGAAAGATTTATTTTAGCTCACAGTTTAAGGTCTCAGTCCATTCATGGGTGGCTGGTAATGGTGGAAGCACATGCCAGAGGAATAAATGGAGATAAGTTCATCACAACATGGTGGTTAGGCAACCAAGTGAGCAAGGAGGGGCGCAGCTAGCATATACCCTTTTGGGTCCTTTCCCAGTATCCTGAGCCTTCCAGGTCAAGCCCCAATAGTCTACCCCTTCCAGTCAGGCGCCACCTCTTCTCGGCACATGGCTCCTCCCCAACATGGTTACTCAGCACATAGGCACTCCCCAACATCCAAATACATGAGGTTTTTGGGGGACACTCCTGATCCAAACCATAAGAGATATCTAGGAAGCTTCAGAGGACAAAGGCACAGTGGTTCTGTCAAGCTGGGGGTCCCTCACCACACACAGCAGGAACATGAGGACTTCCTCAGAGCTCTCAAGCTGGGCTGTCCTCAGCTGCCCATCTCTTGTTTACAGAGGCTATGACTGGCCCCAGAATTTCCTCCGACTTCCTCAGCAATGTTGAAAGTGCTTGTCCAGGGAGATGCTGGCCAGGGCACCTGCCCCAGGTTGGTTTCATCTTGCAGAGCACTTCCTGACTGGGGGAAAGAACTGGCCACAGAAGGAACAGGCCATCGGATGGGTAGGAAATTCATAAATAGTCATCTGAAGGGGAAGGAAATGGAAGAAGTGAAACTATGGTCAGGTTTAGCAGCTTAGACAATGGCAGTGATGGAAGGCAGACCCATGCACAAAGGGGTGCCCACGGGGTATAGAAGGGGCATCGATCAAGCCTTCACCAAGCAAAGCAGTATGCAGAGTTACCCGTTTTCACAATATACTGAATAAACCAATAAAGTACCTACCTAGCTCAGGGATAATCAGGTAGAATTTGATGATCAGGAAGAGTATGCATAGTTTCCATTAAAATAGACTATTTTTCTACAGTCTTTGAAAGGGAAATTCCAAGAATAGTTTTTGTTGGAGGTAAGAAGACAAGAGGAAGGCAGACACTGAGAGAGGGCTCAGGGGCTGTCAAGGGTGGACCTTCGCTGTGCTGTGCAGACAGGTTCACAACCCATCACTCACAAGCCCCCACTGGACCTACAGACTTTGGGCTGTATCCAAAAAACTACAGTTCAAAGAAAGCCAAGCCAGACCCAGTGGCACAGGCCTCCATTCCCAGCAGTCTGAGGGCCATGCAGGAGAATCTACAGTTAGGGCTGGTCTGAGCAACTTAGCTACTTAGCAAGACCCTGCCTCAAAATCAAAAATTAAAAAAATAAAAATGTCTGGTGACACAGCTCAGTGTGAAACCCCTGGGCTTCATCCCCAGCACCAAAAAAAAATTTTAAAAAAGTCTCCTTTTAAAAAAATCCTTTGTGTTGATGAAGCTATAATCTTAGTATTACTCCCTCTGCTTACTTTCAAAGTTAGGATGTTGAGATTGTTTTTAAAGGCAAGCATTCACAGTTATAAAAACTCTGCCCTGGGCACACCCCCCCCCCCCCAAATCAACAAGTTGATACAAATCCCTCCATGTCAAGCCCCAAATATCCACTCCTTCCATCCAGGACACCTCTCCCAACAGCACATGGTTCCACAGATACCCCACTACAACCAAATATGAGAGTCTGGGGGGTGCACTCCAGATCCAAACCACAGCAAGCACTTTCAATATACTGGCCTGCTGTCTTTTAGTCTCAGAGTTTCTCATGAAAAATCTGATTGTATGGAAGGTTGTACTGCCTCATTCTTGTCTTTAAAAAGTTTGACTTCAATGTCTTGGTACAGATCTTTTAGTTCATTTTACTTGGAGTTCATTAAGTTTACTGGGTATTTATATTCACCAAATATGGAGTTTTCATCCCTGTCTCTTCAAATATTCCCTCCACCCCTTAGCTGCCTCCTCTCCTTCTAGATCTCCCAAAATACTTAGCTGGTTCACTTAATGGTGTCACACAGGTTTCACAGGCTCTGGTCAGTTTTTTTCAGTTTTGGCTTACTGGATTTAAATGTTCCCATTGTCCTATCTTCAAGCTTACTCTTCCTCCTGCCTGCTCAAATCTGCCTTTAGATCCTTTCATTCGATTTTTTAAATTCAAATTTTCTTTCTAGCTCCAGAATTTTTTCTCTTTTTACATTTCTGTTTTGGTATCTTGAACTTGTTCATACATCATTTCCTTAAGTGTCTCCATACCTTCCTTTATTCTCTGAACATCTTTAAATATGTGTCTACTAGATCTACTTTCAGGTCTTTCAGGGGCAGTTTCTTAAGATAATTTTCATTTAAAGGATACATTTTTCTGTTTCTTCATACGCTTTATGCTTAAAATTGAAAAATGGGCAGTTGAATCAAATAAACTGGTAAGTGAAAGTTAGACATTCTTTTCCACCAGTTTGCTAGGTTGTTGTCCATTGGGGGATTTTTGTGTACAGTTTCTATACCAAACTTAATACGAGATATAAATGTGAAGGTCTTCTCGAGTCTTTACTCAGCCTGTGCCTTTGCCTGGGCATGAGGGGTTTTCTGATGTTCCCATACATAGCTGCTTTTGACTGTCTGTCATTAATATCCAGTTCTGAAAATGGGATAAACAAACAAGAGGGCCATGGCAGTGTGGCCTTGGGTACTATGTTTAGTTCCGGGCTCTTGTCTTCAGGCCACCAGGAGGTAAGCAGCATTCTTCAGCCAATCCACACTGTCTACCATGATGGCTCTGCCTTGGAACCAGCTAACTACATACTGTGTCCTTGGAACCAGCTAACTGCATACTGTGTCCTTGGAAGCCAGAGCAAAATGAACCTTCCCCTCCTTTACACTAGGTGCTACCCCCCCCCCCCCACCCCCAGCAATGGGAAAGCTAACAGATGATTGGTATGGGACAACTATGGCGATCAGTGCTAAGACTGTACCAGACTGTGGTTAAGAAACCTGACACTGATTTGCAGGAGGAATTTGGAAAGGTTTGAAGACACGGGATAGAGAAGCATTAGAATGTTTTAAGCAGATTGATGGGTAATTCTGATTGGAGCTCAGAAGACCAGAATGCTGATAGGAATGCGGACAGTAGAGGGTCATACGGTTCTGGATGGAGACCACTGGAAAGTGAACTTACGGGCCACTTGTGTTACATTCTGGCTAAGAACATGTTCACCTCCTTCTGTCCACATTCTAGACTTGGTGGCAGGCAAGTGTAAAGCCTATGGACCAACTGATTTACAGTCAAACAAGCGAGGTTATGGTTAGGGAGAGAAGACCACAGAGTGCCATTCTCATCCCCTCATCTATCATGGGTTTGTGATTTATGGGTGGTGTTTTGTTTTGAGACAGGCTCTCAGTAGTAGTCCAGGCTGGTCCTGACCTATGCAGTCAAGGCTGGTCTCCAACCCACAGCAGTCGTCCAGCCTCAAGCCTTCTGAGCGCTGCTGCTAGTACAGGCATGCGCCTTCAGACCTGGCTTATATGGTGCTAGGGAACTGAACCCACGGCCTTGTGCTTGCTGGACAAGTGCCCCAACCACCGTGTTATGCCCCCAGCACTTTGATTTATGTTTTGATCCATTTTCTGTTTGCTGACGTTGACCTTGACCATCAGGCTGTGTTTGTGAATTTTTCTAATGTAAAATTTTTCTTTTTTTCCTTCATTTCAATACTGTATTCTCTGGAAAGTCGTCATTATGGCTCACACCTACCAAGAGTGGAGAAAACAGATTTTATGGAGAGGAGAAGGGGACATGAGGATGGGGGTAGATGAGAGCATAGAAAAGGAAAAGGAAAAATGATTAAGATGCAGTATGTTTGTGTAACAACTCACCAAGCTGAATGTAATTATTGTGTATCACAAACACATACTAATGAGAATAATTTTGGAAAAAAAAAACAAAAAAAATGCCACAAAGCAATATCCTTGAGGGCTTCTCCAAAGTCAGTACAGACACCCTGTATCATAGGCTCAAGGGCACAAAAATGTAAACGTCTCATTTAAGCAAGCCCTGGAAACCCATGCTTCAGAATGAGCACCCAGGGAATTTGCTCCCCAGACTCCAGCACGCCCAGCTACCGAGACACACAACAGGACTCTTCAGCCACGGTCCACAGGAGGACGAGCTACTCCTTGAGCCGGTGGCAGACCCTGGCATCATCCAGGAGTGCCAGGTTCATAGACATGCAGAACGTAAGAGTTCCAGGATCACAGAGGTTCTCACTCAGACTTCAAGGGGAGGGGGCCAGGAAATGTGCCTGGAGGTGGGTGTGTGACACTGTCGGAGCAAAGCTGAAGACACAGTGGAGACTTGAAGAAGTCAGACCCCAGAAACATGCAGCACCTGAGTAAAGCGCTGGCTTAGAGTGGAGCCGGCCCAAGAGGCCCAGAGCTGCAACCGGCAAGGCCATGGAAGTAGAGCTGCTGGGCCCGTTGCGGCTCACATCCCCCCCCCCCCCCCCCGCGTGCCCTTGTGCTGGACGTGCAGCTAGACAGCTCTTCGCCCTGCTGCTTGAGTCACTTCAGTCCAATTCTTTCCTAGTCCTCATTTTTGAAATGGGAACACATATCCTGTGCTACTGTACGGTGGAATTATGTAACGTACATTTTTGAACTTACCAGGGTTCTCAACTAAGAGTCTGCCCGTTGTAAGGAAAACAAAAAAACCTTGGACTTTGGACAATGCTGGGACTTTAAGGTAGACATTTGCACACCTTCAGATGTGCGCGCAGCATAGCTGTATCACGTCAGGTGGAATCAGAACCTTGTGGTTGGAGATTACGGTGTAATGTAACGTGTCTGGCTGCCAGTTACGCTGCATCCTCAATTTGACTGGCCTAAGAGCCACTCCAGGTTAGTAAAGCTCATCTCAGAATGTGTCTCAGTGCACCACGGGAGTGTGACTTTGGGTACTACCAGCCCCTGGCCCCTTCCTCCCTGATGGTGTTCTCTGCTCTGCTTCCTGGCCAGCATGAGGCGAGCAGCCATTCTGCCGTGTTTCTGCCACTGTAACAACATCCTGATGAAGGCTGTGCCCATGTTCATGAGCTCTCTCTCAATACTTTCATCTCTCTGCGTAAAGCCCTTGGTAGTTTCTCTCGGGTGTAACTGAACTGCCAGCATCGCTAGCCTTGCACCCCAGGGCCACTAGTAATTAAACATTACTCCATTGTGAGCACTGTGATGCTGGCTCATTCAACCTGACAACTTGCTTCTAAGTGACAGTGGGCAGGTCCTACACTCAGTGTTAACTTGCAGGGAGAGGACTTATACCAAGACAGGACAAGGGCATGCAGGATCGCACCACAACACTCGGCATATGCAACTTTAAACTTAAGCACTGTTTGCCAAGTTCTGTTTAGTATTTTCAGAATGGCTGACTATGGATTACTAAAACCATAGAAAGCAAAGCTATGACAAAGAGAAGCTGTTACAGCCAGACATGTGCCTAAAAACTCTGCATTAGTTCATTCCATCAATTAACCTAGCGGACAAGGTAACGAGCAGCAAGCTGATCTTAAGACAGAGAAACCGATGCCAGAGACTCAAAGCCAAGTACACCTGCCTAAAATCTCAGCAGTCTAGGAAGCCGAGGCAGGAAGGTTCAAGGTCACCCTAGCCTGAGTAATTTAATGACTTGCTAAGACCCTGTCTCAAGATTTTTTAAAAAATAACTAAGGGGCTGGGAGTACAGCTCAGTGTTAAGACTCAGTTCAATTCCTAGTACGACAGGAATCAAAAAAAAAAAAAAAAAAAAAAAAAAAAAAAAAAAAAAAAAAAAAAAAAAAAAAAAAAAAAAAAAAACCAGGGAGTCCAAAGAATCACCCTAGGTAAAACTCCTAGTCCAGCACCCTACGGGACATCCCCAGGAACCAAATATATCCCCAAACCCAGACCACACGTCCCGCTTGAGCGCCCGTCTCTATTTCCAGAGTGTACGCTCTTTGATGCTGCTTAATAAGTGCTTATACCTCTCAATGACATAAGCTGGAATTCTTTTAAGAAGCCGACCAATCTACTCCTTGGGTAAGGTGGGAGCAGGGGTGCAAGTTAAGGTGTCCTTCTGGAGGACCTCCACGGCCCTGCCCGGTGACATACCTATGAGCACAAAGATTCACACAGTAGAATACCTGGGGCAGTACTAACGGCTCCAGGGCTGGGGACGAACCACACTCCATCAGACAGTGACATAAGGTTTATTTATACAATGAAATACAGACATGGGAAAGAACCATGTGCAGTACACACGATAAGAATCTCATGAGCACGCTGTTACACAGACATCTACACACACGGCATCTAAATCCATTCTAATAGTACCCCACTCGCCCACCATCTCAGAACTGGACAGTGGTTTCAGCTAGGGAAGTGTCACTGGGAGGCATGAGTGCTTGTATGGTATTGTAGGACAGAGTATGGAAATCACTCCATCTGTCAAACAGGACACTGGCTCTGCCAGGTCCCTGAAAGACTGGGATTATCTCCACACTTGTCCCTTGGCCACACCTTCAACATGCTTCCACAGGGAAGGCCCAAGAGGAGCTGGGCTGGTTCTGAGAGGCAGGTCCCCTCCACTGCCACCATACCCGAGGCTCTCTGCTCTCGGGCCTCCCCAAGAAAGCCTCCAAGGCAGGAACCAACCTGGAAACATGAAGAAAGTATTAACATCCCATGAGCAGTGGACAGGAGTGAACTCACCTGGCCAATGACCCTGGAGGTCTGTGACACACAGTCACCTCGGGGTGAAAGTTGAAATGCTACCTCTGCTGCGCAAGTCAACATCCTCCCTGCCTCATTCTTGTCACTCAGGTGGGAATAACGGTGCTAACCTCAGAGCTGTTACAAGGAGCAACTGTGCAGCAGCTGCTCTGCTACCCACTGCTTCCCACCCTGGCCCATGCCAAGGCCACCAAGGAACAGGATGATTACAACACGAGAAATGGGCCACTGACTCAGGAGCTTCACAGGTGTGAGCAGCTGACTTGGCTTCGCCTAAAGAACACTGTCCCTAAGGAAAACAGCCCAGGCAGAGAGGGAATAAGGGTTCAGTTTCCCGAGTCCCCCAAGGCAAGCCACGACGTACACTCTGGTACAACTTCTATTAGGACCAGGTCCCTGGGGCTGGCTGCACTTTGCTGACTGGCCCCAGATATCCCAAACATACAAATCCTGAGGAAGACCGAGACAGCCAGTGTGCACTGGTGACAGCAGTGTTTAGGTGCTCCCGTGAACTCACGTCAATCCCAGCCCGCAGGCAGACCTACCAGGAAGCCAGCTGCCAAGAGGACACGTGGATACACAACTTTCAGAGATTAAGGGCACATTCTTGGAGCAGCTGGTGGGGCTCCGGTGTGCACTCCCACGGCTCACTGGTGACCATGGCACACAATGCCCTAAGTCCATCACGTCTCACATTGTGCATCTCTGCTCTAACCCTCCTGCTTCTTCCCCTTCTAAGTGCCGGCCAGGAAAGGGGACCGTCACCAGTCTTCCAGTCTATACAGGCGCACCCACATCAGTGGGGTGTCCCTCAAGGCCTTTCCTCCCTGAGGGCAACACAAGCCCCCAGGGCACGTGGATCCCGAGGGCAGGAAGGCCCCCGTTCCACTTCCTGGCGCATTCTCCGTGTGAACCCCTGGAGCTCAGCTCCTCTCCCAGAACCCTGGCCACAGCGTGATCCCCGAAGCAGAACTACACCTGCATTTTGTTATATACGATGCCACCCTGTGCCCAGACCCATCACCTCTGCAGGCTGTGCCCTCCCACAGACGGCTGATTTGATCTTCCTAACTCCACCCTGGGGAATAAGGCACACGGCAGGTCTGGGTGTGCGCTGGGGCCACTCAGGATCTACCCACGTGAAGAAGCCGGCCACAGAGCCAGATCCCCCGTCTGCTTTCACCCCGGCCTCTCAAGGCCTCTCCATCCTTCCCTGACAACTCATCCTTAGCTGAGGCAGCGGAGAGCAGCAGGCCTGGCAAGGGGCTACCGGAGGGGCTCCAGGGACAGAGCTGGAAGGCACACCCCTCGCAACAGGGGATGCAGAGCGCTCCTCCAGCAAACCGAGCCCTCTCCCTCCTCCACACAGCGGGCTGGTGCCTCCATCTGTGTCTTTTCTTCGCTCGTGTGACCACTGATTACTCCCACCGCTGGGGGATTATCTTCCCTAAATGACTTAGAGTGAGAAGGGCTGAGAGAGACCAGAAACAGATGCATTATGCTTAATACAGAGGCCTTAAAACAACAGCCAAACGAACGACTATCAATTCCCAGTGTTAAACTGGATGAAGAGAAACTTTCACTAAGGCAAAAGAACTTAATTTTGTAAAACAGGTTAAGACTACAGAAAGGAAATGAGGAAAACCATGTTTTCTTGCTAAAAAGTTTGCTGCACTAACACCATGAACAACCACCAAACACAAATAAAGAGACTGTTTTTAAGCAAGTACCGTAAATAATTATAGCAGGTAATGAATGCCTCAGTAAGACATGCCTTAAGTAAGCGATTTTAAAAAAAGAATACTTGATTGCTTTATTTTGCCCTCCAGATTTCTCAGAACACCTAAAAACGGCAATTTTCCTAAACGCTGATATTCCTACACGTTAAGGCTGTAGCCAGGAGCTGGGGAAAAAGTAGTTAATTGCACAACTTATTTTTTTCATTTTTAAAGTACTAGGAATTGAAGCCAAGGGTTCAAAACTAGGCAAGTGCTATACCACTGAAGTATATCCTCAGCCTTTTTTTTTTTTTTAATTTTGAGACAGAGTCTCACTAACTTACTTGTCCAGGATGGTCTTAACCCTATAATCCTCCTGCCTCAGCTTCCCAAGTAGCTAGGATTACAAATATGAACCCACCAAGCCCAGTTATACTGCCAGTTTTAATGACAATTATGACAATGGTTCTAATGTCACACGGTAAGTGGACACTGTGCGAAGCACCACCGTCAGAGGACAAGGAAGCACTCATCTGGGCTGTGGTGGGTCCGTGGGCATCCATGACCGTCCTATCATCAGCCAGGGCTAGTCCACAGTCCATCCATCCACTTCCTTTCCAGTCCTGATTCCTACTGCAGTTAACATGTAGAAATCTGAAAAAATTGTTCAACAGACTTACAAGGAGTCATTAAATCTTGAGAACAATGAACTACGGCATCAGCATTTAGTGCAGGGCAGACATGCCTAGTAGCAAACCTGACGGCTTCATACATGAATTCCTACAGTAGGAAATCCTCAATAGAAAGCTAAAGAACTCCAACATTACCCTATGCTGCCATCTAAACTGCTGAGAACAGTTTCAGAACTCTAGCATATCAGCAAAGAACATATAACAATGCAATAAACCAGTAAGATTCTAACTAGTAACTTCCGTGACAATCTAAAATCAAGTTTTAAGCTTGTAACTGTAGTGATATAGAGTACTGACATTATAATGTACACAGCACAATCGGTTTAATCTTAACACTATGCAACAAACTGAACACAGGGTGCCTGCTCTCTCACCCTTCAATCACAAGAAAGCGAACGCTGTAAACAGACACTCAGTAAAAGCCAGAGCACTGTGGAGAGTTCCGCTGTTTTTAAAAAGTCCTATCATAGTTTTTACAAGCTACACCAGTAAAGGCAAATGAATTCTTAGAATATTACTTAAAAATAGATGTTTAAAGACAAATGTCCCAACTCATTCTTATACACACACAGTTCATCTGTCACAGACAGCAAATGTTGGATCTATACACTGGAGTTTCCAGCAGCAGCAGCTTGCACATTCAGAATTAATTTATAATTGAAATACACCCAGCAAGCTGTCCGGTCTATCTGAGACTGAAGGTTCAAGTCTGCAGGGGACGGAGCTGCTCCAACAACACAGCGCTCACTGCAGCTTCTCAAAGGCAAAAACCAAGTAAATACCTGGAGAGGAAAAGGGGAGGAGAGGTCAGCATCTTGCCCTCAAGGCAGCACCACAGCACCCCGGTCCTACTAGTGACTTGCTGAGAGACTCGGGCATTTTTTTTGGGACAGGATCTTGCACTGTAGTCTAGGCTGGTCCTGACCTCACTACGTAGCCCAGGCTGGTCTCAAACTCATGTAGTCCTGCTGTCTCAGCCTGCCGAATGCTAGGATTCCAAGAGTGCATCACATGCCAAGCTTATGTAGTGCTGGGGAAGCAAATCCAGGGCCTTGTGCTTGCTAGGCAAGCACTTTAACTGCCATGCTACTCTTCCAGCCCCAAGATTTAGGCTCTTAAGCAACTATTGAGGAATAAACACCTCAATGATTTTTCAAGTTCTATTTTTGAGCCACATTCAGGCAGACATAGGATTACCTCTATTTCAAACAAGTATCTACCCACTAGAAAACCGGCTGCACCACTGCCCGTGGAAAAGCCAGTTCAACAGCTCCAGAAACTCTAAAAACAGTTTAACAAAAACTAAAGTATAAAATGAAAATCCTAAAACTAAAAGCATTTTCTGATTCAACTCTTTCACTTGGCACAAGGTCAACAGAGCAAACTACACTCCAGTGAGGACTATCACTGGTTTTCTATCTAAAGAAAGTTAAAAAAGTAAGTTTTTAACTTACAAAGGGGTATGTATAATATAAAGCACATAAGAAAAAAGGACTATATGTAACATAATATGTTAAAATCCATCCAGTAACCTACTGCTATGTTGTAAAGCCTGGTAAGAAAAATTACTCAAAAGCCACATGACCAGCTGCTAAAGAGAATTTATCTCTGCATGTCCTTAGTCCCAACAGCCCTCTTTTATATAAGACATCCCACTTGGACTTATGTCCACACACCACTTCATGAGCACGACCCTTGTTCTGCATTCCAATGAAGCCCTGCCCTGCCCATCGTATGTCCACACAGTAAAGAAACATCTCAAAGGTAACTAACTAATCCCGAGAACACACAGGATGTTTAGCGCACACGTGAGGAGTCTCAACAGTGAGCCAAGAGAAAGGCCTCACTGGCTGAGCTGACCTCTTAAGAAAGGACAGACGAAGTGGTGGCCACCCCTTCCCACCCCACCTGCCCAGACACGGCCCCACCCTGCAGAACACGACTGGGCCATGCTGTCCAGCTGCTCCAACAACCAGCTAAGATAAAACATGGCCACCAACACAGGAGGCTGATGGTGCGACCAAGGGGAGCCCGCTCAGCTGCGGCAGCTCACAGGCTAACCCAGACCCAGCGTGTATTGCTCCTGCGGGGCCTCCATGCCACCCAGATGCCAGAACCGGCTTTGGGCTACAAGGCTGGTACTCAGAGTTTGTCAAAAGCACGCCTGCATCAAGGGGTCCCACAGGGCCACAAGAGCAGAGCACACGGGCTGGCCACAGGAGGGCCTGGGACACTCCTCCTCAGCTGGGATTACCAGAGCTGCTCACGAAGAGCTGGGAGGGGCTGAGAGGGACGGCGAGACAGCTATTCTAAGCAGTACCAGGCACGTGTGTAACACTGAACGTAAACTTCACTGTCACAGCCCAGGTTTGATTCTCTTTCATTAAATTCTCCTTCATTTATTTTTCTCAATACGGTAACTCAAATTGTAGAAGGTAGAAATTGAGTTTGTTTGTTTTAATCCCCTTAAGGCTGCTCAGAGAATTTCACGTAAGTCAGTTCTTAACATGTGTCAAATGGCTTATTCACTTTCCACACAACCAACAACCATGACGTTCCTGGGCCTGCCTTCCTGAACACCCTGGCTGAGGACCCGCAGGCTGCCACAGACCAGCCAGGCCTGGAGATCTCCTGAGCCTCACAGCAGGACATGTCCACACCACAGCTGGCGCTCAGAGCCCTGGCTCACTGATGCCTCACTTGCAGCCCTACCTGGCCCCACTGTCAACAGCTGTATGACCAGGACTACCAAAACACACACCATGTTGTGCAAGTCCAAGAGAATTCAGAATGGAGCCACCGTTCAGGAAGAAGCCCACAACGAGAATGCTGCTAGTGCCCACAAGTCATGCTGACTCCTAGCTGGCATGCAGCTCCCTCTCGTCTCCAGGCATCTCACAGTGCACATACAGAGATCAAAAATAAGTCATAAAACTTCTGGGCCCTCTGAAACAGAATCTCTAAATCTGTCAGTTTACTTGCAGTGGTAATATACTCACTTGCAGCTTCCCATTCTGATTTACTTAAGGTTCCCTAAAATTAAAAACAAAGAAAAAGAACGTTAGATTCCATATAGAAGTAAAACTATGGTTATGCTATTTTTTCTACAGTGGAAATTTCACAAGTGAAATTACCTATATATTCACATACCACGCACTATTTTATTTTCCATTTTGTATGAGGTACTTTTAAAATGAGAACTCACCAGAGGTGGCCTGACTTGACTGTTCTTCAGATAGGCGACTGCATGCTCATAGTCTCCTGTCCTCTCGGAGGTGAGCTTAGAATTCTCATGTGCAGGGTATGGCTGCGGAGCAAAGGAAATTCCCAGTCAAAACACACTGACATTCATCAGCTGGAATTGAACAACACAAGCCACTCAAACAGAACACTCAGAATAGTCCTTAAGTACTCCCTCAAGACTACGTACTATACATACGAAATAAAGGCAAGACCAGGAATTCTTTAATAAAGCAGCTGTTATGGGCAGCTTTTATCACAATCCCGGGCCATTACAGCCACATTAGACTGCAATTTAGGCACAGCACAGGACAATCCCGCAGCAGCCAACTCCTGCACCTTCCTGACCGCTGGTCAAGAGCTCCTTCTGTTGTGTGTGACGGAAAGGAGGCAACGGCGAGGAGCTTAGTAGTAACATGAAGGGGAATTCAAGAGCTGAGAAACATCAATAGAAATAACACAAATAAAAAGTCAACAAGGAACCTTGCTTAAAGTAAAAAAAAAAAAGTCTTTTTTTAAAAGACAGGGTCTTGCTCTGTAGCCGAGGCTAGTCACAAACTCACTGGTATAGCCCAGGGACATAGTGCTGGGATTGCAGAGGCATGGGCCACCACACCCAGCTCCCTGTGGTGCCCGGAAATTGAACTCACAGCCTTGTGCTCGACAGGCCAGTGCTTTATCGCTCTGTCACTTCTCCAGCCCCAAGATGTGGCTTCAAAAAGGAACATAACTCAATCTCTAAAATGGGCAGTTCCCGTCTTTATGTTAGAAATGAAGGGTCCCAAAATACTATTGTGTTTCAATTTATCTCAATTGCTATTTTCAAACCCATTTTTAAGTTAATATATTTTTGTACCAGAAAGAATCTTGCTAATACGTATAACTCTATAAAGCATTTAATACACCAACCACCCTAACTACAAAGGGTACGCATTCTCCCTTCCCACCCACTTCCCCACACCCAGCAGTGCTGGGGACAGAATTCAAGGCCTTCGTACTGAACTACATCCTTAGTCCGTTTTCTGGTTTTAAGACAGGGTTTCACTAATTTGCTACACTGCCAAAATGAGCTTGAACTTTGAATCCTCCTGTCTCAGCTTCCCTTGGGGCTGGGACGACACGCCCGTGCCACCAAGCCCAATCCTGAAGCTCTTTATAATACAAGTTTCATCTTGTTGCCACAACCAAGCGGCAAGAAAGCACTTTAAAATCTGACAGGGCTGGAAGAACAGCACAGCAGTTACAGTACTTGCCTAACAAGTCCACGGCCGTGAGTTTGATTCCCCAGCACTGTGGTGCACACCTGCAAGGCCAGCACTGGGAGGCTGAGGCAGGAAGGACTGCCATGAGTTCGTGGCTAGCCTAGGCCATACTGTGAGTGTTCAGGACTAGTCTGGATGACACAGCAAGACCCTGTCTCCAGAAAAAAAAAAAAAAAAAAAAAAAACCTTCCTTAGCTACTTGGGACTTCCATGTTGTTACAGCCTTAGCAACTTTTTTTTTTTTTTTTACAGATCTTAACACAAGAAATAAATATCACTTAAGTTTTCATCTCACAGCTGTAGTTTCCAAGTATCACAAAGCTTCAGACTTGATTTTGAGCAGCTGTCAAACAATACTATTAAAAAGACTGTCTCTAGTGATCAGGGTAAAATTTCTCTGCGACATGACCTACCAACCAGCGGGTATCTGCTTCTACCCTGCTTGTTTTTGAACAGACCAGTACATGATTACACAAGGTGGCAAAACTAAAAAAAAACACATCCTCGCAGATCCTTCAAAAGAGAACTGCCCAGAACTAAGTGGAGAAAAGAGGCCCTGGTCTTTCCCAACTGTGAGACTTCACTCCAGAGGCCTGAGCTCTGCCAGTGGGAACTCCCTGACTTCAGTCCTAAGACCTGGGTCTCTAGGAGTGGGAACTTTGTAACTTACATCCTAAAGGCCAGGAGGCTTTCAGCAGGAACTTTGTGATTTAAGTCCCGAGGCCCTGGTGGCTCCCAGTGGGAACTGGGTCACTGCAGTCCCAAGGCCCAGGTCTTGGGGGTTGGGGGAAGAGGACGACGACGACTCTGGAACTTCAGCTCTACTGCTCAGGTTGTTCTCGGTCGTGACTATTCTAACTGTAGGTCAGGGCTCCCCTTCCCGTTCTTCCCCACTGCACTGAAGCAGCAGCAGGGGGAACTCTACTCACTTCGGGTCTCAGTATCAGTCCAAACTGCCTTCCATGAGTTACCCCAACTCCTAACGCTTATACGCCCTCACCATTCCAAGGCTTTGGCAGGCCCTCAGAAATGAGGCATTCAAGCGCAGGAAAGAGACCAAAGGACTTCTCAGCGATGCGGCTTCACTGATCACAAGTTACAGCCTGCGGGACAGGGCTGAGGGATGAGTGGAGAAGGCTCATGCCAGGGGGATACAGTCATCAGTGCTTCCTCACACCTGCTAGCTCATGCTCCTCTGCCTCCCGCTGCTATCTTCTTCCTTCACAAAGGCCTTTCCATATGATCAATGAATTCCGAGTACATTCTCACAGCACCCTGGATTCTTTGTTGCATGTGTCTCCTCAACACACCCTAAGGTCCTTTTGACCTGACTTCCCATAACCTAAGTACACATCAGGGTAAGTTACATAAATGCCCCATTACCTCTGTGGTAACAGAAGCATACAAACCTAGCTGCGTGCATGCAGAGCTGGTCAGGAAAGGCACTATATTCAAGGTACACAGGCTTACTGGGAGACACGGACACACACACACACACACACACACACACACACACAAACACACACTTCTAATTCTCTGCTCTCTCAAGACAAATAAAAACATGCTTCTACTCCTAATCAAAGCAAAAGAAACATTCCTACTTCTGAGATACAGAAAATGTAAACAACAATCATTGTTAATTATAGATTTCAAAAGACAACCAAGGATTTAAAGGTATTTCTACTCAATACTGTAGTGGTATGGGTCACAGTGCATCTCTGACGGAGAACTGGACCCACACCTGCGAAAGCTGAAGACTATTTCTAAAAGTTCACAGCTCTGGGACCTTGAACAATTCACTGATCCTTTCTGGGCTTTAGGGTTGCCCACTTAAAAGGCATGAAAAGCAACTAGTTTGCCAACTTCACGGGGAATTATGAAAATACATACAACAATGCTTAGAGTAAGAAAGGACACTCAAACGGAACAGACTCTCTCATGCCTGATGCTTACCTGAGGACCTCGATCCTAACCGTTAACAGACACTGTACTGCTGGAGATCTGCCCCGTAGGTGCCCCGGCGGCAAAGGTCTCAGCAATGCCCGGAAGTCTGCAAGGCTGTAGTCCCAGCAGTCAGCAAAGAACACTGCCATTCGTGATGGGCTTGGCTTGGAATTGGCCAGAAATGTTCTAACCTACTGACGCAACCAAATTTTAACTGGGTGCAACTGACCTACCAGAGGATAACGGCCCTGCCTTTTACACTGGAGGCCCAGGAGAGCAGTTGGCAGACACCTGGGAAGGGCTAGACGTACGCAGGAATGCTACTGTGCACCCCATAGCAAGTATTTTTCTCGTCCTCATTATCAGTAGTCAGGAACGCCTAGTTTAAAACAGCATTGCCCAGAAAACAGGATTTGATCACTGCGTCATTCACTTATCCACTGGGGGGGGAGGGGGGGGGGTTCTGTGGAGCCCCAGCCATGTGTGCAGCGATGTTCTAGAAGCTGCTGTGTCCTGAGCAGTTATAATCACCTGTGGAATGCACCCACTGGTACCTGAGCAGCTTGACAGAATCTCAGAACCAGCCAAATACACTCACTGTGATTTTCACACCATTTATGAATACTTACCTCCAGGGCCTGCATTCGCTTCAACAGCATTTTATTTTCATTGTTCTTTATCTTTTCTTCAAAGAATTCCATAAATGTTTTTTTGTAGACTAGTTTCATATTGTATTTCTTCGCCATTCTGTCCAAAAAAGATCACTTCATGAAACGGCTTTCAAAATGTTTGCAATCCCAACAGTTTACTACAGCTGTGGTACCAAGTGACATCTGGGCCTCACTAAAAAGCCACCATTTCCTCAATTAATTTACAGCAGAGAAACACAAAATGAATAAGCAATAGCCATCTCAATAAGGAAATACACATTCTAAATCCCAGCAGACAGCAGACAACTCTACTGGAGTACCAAGAAGGGGGAGGGTGGCACAGTTCAGGGAGTCTCAGGGATTTTAAGATGAAACAAGGTATCAACAGTATTTTCCTATTGATTCTATTTTACCTGATCCTCCACAGAACATGGGGAAAAAAAGCTGCCTTCTTTTTTTTAAAAAACAGATACAGGGTCTCTGTAGTCCAGGCTGAGCCTGAGCTCACTATATACCCAAGGGTTGCCTTGAAATCACAATAATCCTCTTGCCTCAGCCTTCCAAGTGCTGGGATTATAGGCATGTGTCACCACACCGGCTTCTGAAGCACTGGGGAATGGAACTCAGGGCCTTGCAATCGCAAGGTAGGCGCTCTAACTGCTGTGCTATTCCTTCAGGCTCTGCCAAATTCTTTCTTAAAAAATTCACTTTCATCTCCTATATCCTATTAATTTTGCCGTGACTTTTGGGCTGCTTCTCTGCAATTCTACAGTTCTTTTTTTTTAACCCTCTAAGTCTCAGGCTCTGAAGGACGGGGTCCTAGGGCCCTGCTCAGCTCTCCTGCCCTGACTGCACAGCACATACTCAAAGCTGCTTGAGGCTACATTCACGCCACCCTGAAGGCGCCAGCTCTCCTCTCAAAGCCGCCTGGTGCTCAGCTCTCCTTAGTCATCCCTGCTTACTCCACCCTCTACATGACAACCCCGCACGACACAGACATCTCAGGCTACGCCTCACGAGTCACTACTTCAGTAAACCCATCTGTCTTCCTCCCCACAGCCACTGAGGTCAATACATCTCCTACAAAAAAACTGATTCCACTGGGTGTACTTCCAGCTCCTTCACTGCCACCATCCTGCTCCAACTACTACTACCCCACCTGGATAAACGTATACCCGTTCTGCACCTCTTCACCTGTCCTCTGCCTTTCAGTATCAACGCTAACCTCCCTCAACAAACTTCTCAACTACTGTCAGGTTAAGCCTCCCAAACACAAGCACGGTTAACATCACCACCCACCCTCAGCAGCACGCACGTATGAGGGACACACACAGGCTCTGCCCAGGGCCCGGGGCCCCAACTCTCTAAGATCCAGGCACACCGGTACTTCTGTCTTGGCCTGGCATGCTATCTTCCTCTGTCCACCTCCCTTTCATCCTGTGCATCCTGACTGCATTACCCAAATTTCTAAGTACATGTCTGCTGAAAAGAGGGAGTCTCATGATGATTCCAGGCAGCAAGATTTCTCAGGCAAGGAAGGAGTAAGGGAAAGGCCCTCACAAGAAGGTGGGAGGGCTCGCCTGTGAGGGGTGGGAGGGAATGTGGGGAGCCCTGCCTGGAAGGGGCCAGCAGGCCTCTGGGGCTAATGGCGAGCAGGAAAGGCAGCACCATCATCGTACTCAGCCCCAGAAGAAAGACAGCATTAGCAAAGGTCTCTTTATTCTAAGCAGCTCGTTTACTACCACAAATCTCCAAAACAAGCCTTTAGAAACAAAACTTTGTATTTTAAAAATACTGCAATTAAGTGAACTCAATTTTAAATATTTAAATAGGTTTTGCAGTAACAGCTCATTATATTTTGTTTGGTTTTAACAAAATATCAAGAGTATAAAATCTTTATACATAATTTTTAGGTTCCATCTCACCAAATAGGTTTCTATAAATAATTTTCCTAATAGTTGGATATTGGAGATCTTGTGATTTTTTTTTTAAAGTTCATCATCACTTAGTAATATAAGTAGAAAAGATTGCTACACCTGCTTACCATCTATTTTTTTTTATTCTTTCTCTTTCTGGGTTGTGCAATCACCAACTGTGTAAGGTCATATGAAACATGAAAAACTGTTATTTCTTCTTTTATAAAGCTGAAGAACAATAAGATTTCTTCAAAGTTTACTAACTGTTAAAGCAGGAGGTGGTTTAGATTTTTAAAATTTTATAAATAGCTTATACTTACAAAATTGTGCTGTGTTTGGTCACAATTTACTAAATTTTCTTAGCCTACTACATAATGGTTTTGGACACAGAACTTCTAAAAATCCTATGCCTACAATTTTACAGGCTGAGTCCAAACTCAAACTACCACCAATCAAATCTGAGCAGACAAAACAGGTCTTGTTTTTCTCAGTTAAAATTCAAAGATTGTTTCAGAAAGCAGTAGCTCAAGTCTGGCCAGCTGTACCATGGCCTCTATCAAAACAGGCCCTCATCCAATCCCTAGGAGGAAATCCTGAAGCCCAAGTATATCCCCAGGCCTCAACGCCTCACGCAAGAGAGCCTGGGCCTGGGCCTTCCAGGGCTCCTAGGAGCTCCCAAGGAGGGAAGACATGCCTGGATAGAGAGACACGCCACTGCTGGAGAGACAACGGGCAACTGCAAAGCTACACTGAAAAGCACACAACTTTTGACTATCAAAAAAGGGCTCATTTATGAAGATTCTTTTAAAGATTCATTCTGTATCACTCAACTCACTAGCAATCACTTACAGGAAAGCTTCTGCTCTCTGCAAGGTCTGCATGTTCGGACCCAAGGCACCCTTCCTACCCACAGGAGGGCCGTCAGGGTCCCCCTGATGGCTCTGAGGCTACCATCCCTTTTACAAGGTTAGAGTTCTTCTTTGGGCCCCAATTAAAATACAGAATGAACAATACTGTTAGTGCCCCCACCTTTTTGATTCAGACTAGACAAAAAATAAATAAATAAATAAATAAAAGTAACAGATTAAGGACATTCTTACTCGATTAGCAATGGAAAATAGACCAAAAATTCAGGGACATCCACAACACCTTCCAGGTTGAAGTCATACTTGCAGCCAAATAAAGGATAATCTCCTTTCTTCTGAAATTTCACAGTATATATCTCATTTCCAAATGATTCTGTTTCTGAAGCTTCAAGGCGCCTTCTATTGGGGTTATCCCCCAAACAAAATAAAAAGATGAAAATTATGATCAGCATACTTAATTTTGATAAAATTATGAAAAGGTTCAGAGAAAACACATCATACAACTTGAAAATACACTAGATTAGCTTTTTAACTGGATCCCAGCTATGTTTATACTAAAAACCATTAACAGTCTTGCCAATAAAACGAGGCTGGAAGCTCTTCTCTCAAGAACCTGGTTAAGACCCTAGTCCCCAGAATCCGACCAGTCAATCTGCCCACCACTATAACCTCGAGCTGATGATAACCTGTTTCCACTTTACACATAGCTTTTAAAAGTCCATCTGTGAATTAGTTCACATGTGAGCATGTCCTCAATATACATCACCAAAGGGCTCAGCACACGCCTCGTAACTTCTCAAATGTGACACACATTTACTGCTGTGTAACACGCACTCTGCAAACCGCTATGCATTTAGAAGTACTTACACCAGCTCAAAGCCGTTGGGAGTTGTACCAATAAAGTAGCCCCCAGGGCTAAGTCTCTCACAGGCATTTCTGAGCATCATGTCAGCCTGCTCAGGGGATTCGAACGAGTAATGACAGACAAACTGACAACTGCAAATGTCAAAGCACATTTCTGGGTCACAGAATTTGTCAACCAAAAGTTCCTGAAATAAGGTAAAATGGATTAAGATTTTGCAATAAACACAATGTAAGTAAAAAAACTTTTTTTAGTAAATTAATTCCTAGCGTTAAAAGTTCTTCAAATAAAAGCAGTTAAGCCTGTGAGTCCAGATCAGCTAACAAGCCACCATGGCCCCTCACACCGCGACTGCCAGGACAAATGCTACCCCGTCGAACGAAGCGTAAACACAAACCATCTTGTCAGGAGGAAGAGGTTCTACTAATCTATCATAAGCAGCCTGCTTAACCTGCTCTTCTAACACGAGAAACAGCATGTAAAAATGTAACTGCTTACATATGCATCTATGACAAGCCTCTCCCCACCTATGAGGCCAAAGAAACGATGATTCCCTATATTGTGCAATCAGCAGAAACTTATTGTTAAAAAATTACCCTGTGATTGTTTGTAACTGCTTGCCAAGAGCTTGGTCCACTTCTGTGTTGTTTGATTACAATGCTGTGACCGGGTTCACCTAAGCAATAGGATGTGATGTTTGCCCTTACAGGGGCTGCTCTCCCAGCAAGGCAGCCACGGGCCAGCTCACAATAAAACTCGCTTCAATGCAGGCAAACGGAATCGGTGGTCTCACTGGGACTAATAAGCCCTGTCATCAACCATTCCTTCTCATCACTGTCTCCAGCTGTCTCTTTTCCCTTGTTATGTGTAAGAAGCATAACGAATCATTTTTATTCTGCTTTTTATGATTTCATTCCCATTTTCATAGTATGTTGAAAACCCAGGTACTCTGAAACTATGTTTTAAAATGTATCTATGGCTGGGGATGGGAATAACTCAGCACCTAAAGCACTTGCTTAGCAAGCCCAAGGGCCCAGGTTCAATTCCCCAGAACCACATAAGCTGAACATGGGTGCACATCCCAGCACTCAAGAGACTGTGGCAGAAAAACTGCTCTAAGTTCAAGGTCAGCCTGGGAGAGTGAGCTCAGGACCAGGCCAGACTACACAGCAAGATCCTATCGAAAAATATTAAAATAAAATGTGTCCATACATTATGACAGTTACAGCAGATCCTTTTGGCTTTACTTGTGGGATAAATAAAAGAGCTTGGGTAAAAAAATCTGTTTTGGCATCTCAAAGTGTTTATTTAAACTACCACATTTCTTTCTCACTTTCAAAACTTGAGCAAAAATGTATAGTCAAATATCTACACTATTTAAATTAAGTTAATCAGTCAGACAAAAAAACCCATTAAGTTCATACTTTCACTACTAAAGCAGGTCTTCAATTGCATAGTCACAAAACTCAGAAAGTGGAAAAAGCAAAATGGTTCTGTTAAAAATTAATAAATTACAAGGTGAACAAAAATAATGTCCAGACACCTAGCATAGTGGAGCATGCCTGTAATCCTAGCACTTAGGAGTCTGAAGCAGGACTCCTGTGAGTTCAGAGTAAGCCTGGCCTACATATTGAGTTCAGAATTAGCCTAGACTACAGAGTGAGATCCTGTCTCAAAAAAAATTTTAAAAAGTTCAGTTCAGTTCCACAACTCTTCATATCCTCAAATTGTGTCTCAGCAGATTAAACCAGTGTGGGCTAAAAAATATAAGAGACTGTGCAAACTTCCTTGCAGTCATTCCCCAAGCCATACAGGGTAACAGCTATTTACATTTGAAATATACAGGAGGATGCGCCCATGTAATCTACAAATAACCATACCAGTTACATAAAGAACTTGAGGATCTCTGGATTTCAGTATCTATGTGGGATCCTACAACAGATCCCCTATGCATACTGAGGGGACTGAAGAAAAATGTCCAAATCAAAAAGCAACAAAGTGATTTCAGGAACTAAGATTATTTAAAAGTGTTCTCACACTCGGAGTGCAGCTCAATGACTAGAGCTCTTCCCTACAAAGCAAAAGGCTCTGGGTTCTTTCGCCAGCACCACATAGGAGCCGGGGGCAGAGGTGCACGCCTGTCATCCCAGCACTTAGGAGGCTGAGGCCAGATAATCGCTATGAGTTCTAAGCCAGCCTGAACTACACGGTGAGTTCAAGGCCAATCTGGACTAGAGTGAGAGCCTGTCTAGGTAAGTAAATAGATAGAGAAATAAATGATAGATGACAGATAGATACATAGAGAGACAGACAGGCAGGCAGGTAGGCAGGTAGATAAAAGCAATTCCCAGAAGCACCCAGTAAGGTGAAGGAAATCTATTGTAATAGAATCTCTAGCTGAAACAGAAAATGCATGCTATGTACAGCACAGCATACATAGAGAGGGACAACAGGAGCGGTGAGGACCAGTAGCCCCTCAGGCGCCTGCCACGTGGTTATAACACGCAGGTGCAGCTGTGGAAGGTGCACTCTAACTCACAGTGTGCACTAACACAGTGGTCCCACATACAAGAACATTACACCTGGGATTATTTATGGGCACTGAGGAGACCAAGGGGTAAAAACACCGGAAGTGGGCAGAAGAGGCAAGAGAGCAGCAGGAAGCGTAGTCTGGCGAGAAAGGTAGACGCTAACCAGCAAGCTGGCTCCCAGGAAGCAGTACACAGGCGGGGGCCTGTAAGTGACCCGTCACTCGGGCTCCTGTATGCAGCTCCTCACCTGTGCTCTGCTGAGTTACCCTAATAAAATTCCTGGCTCACCAAATTCGTGTACCATTACTCTGGCCCTATCTGAAATGAACAGAATTGGGTGTTCACATCTCCCCAGGAAAAGTTATTCCCACATGGATTTTAATGCTTCAAAGCACAGTTTAAGGAACGAGTTGATTTATAAAACAAAAACCCTGTACCTTTGAACAGTCAGCAGTTATAAATTCTGCAATAAAAAGATATTCATTATCACGACGATTTTTCATATCCTCATATCGCTGTTGACACTGCTTAACGGAAACGTCTGCAATATCTGGAAATGGAAAGAGAAACATCAGTGGCCGTCGGCACAGCAGGCACTCAAAGACAGACATCAAGACAGATTTCAAAGTACCAAGACATGGACCTCCACCAATGAGTCTGATATGAAATCCAGCCTCTGTGTCTACACAAACTTCTATTTCCTTTAACGCGAAAGTGTTTGTTCCAATGTGAATGCCTTATTCTTTTTCAAAAGGAACTAAAAGCTTTCCCAATAGGTTCTGATACCAGGAAATTTCCAGCATTACTTTTAAATGCTTACTCAAAGTTAAAGGCAGAAAATTTAAGATACAAACTGAATGATAAAATCTAAAACTATGTGCATATGCATGCACGTGTGTGTGTGTATCCAATTTGGAAATACCTAGTTTTTATTTTATTACATAATGTTTTCCCCTTTGCCCTGTTCTGAGTGTGTTCTGAATTGAACTGGGCACTTTTTGCACAGCAAGTCATTTTGACTTCAAAGAACGACTGACAAACTGTAGTAATTCAGATGTGAGCAGCATGGAGTTTATTAAAAATGAACACTATCTTTTCAAGGAAAAATATTCATATTTACAGCCAAATCTAAAATCAGACTTACAAGAGAAAATTCCAATTCTGAAAAACTTGTATCAACACCTTCCCAACACTTAAGACTTTTCTGATGAGTGTTAATATTAAACAAAAGCGATTTCTTGGTGTTAACACTTAGAAGATTTGCATAACTTCAGTATGAACAGTATTTCCCAATTTCAAAACCAGACAGAAAGAGCAAGAAAGACCAATGGATTTTAATGGAACACGGTACAAAAAGCTTATCAATAAGGCTTCCAATTACATAACTAACCTTTAAGCACCCACTATTCATTGGTTTTTGATACTGAATCAAAGATGAATATCTGCAATTACCCGTAAGGGTTATTAAAAATACTACCATTTTACAACCACTTAACTAAAATGACCCCATAAGATGTTTAATTCAGAAACAGTAAGAGGAATCTACAAGCCTATTATTCCACCTTATAAAAGGACTATCAAAAACATAAAGACTTCGATATTCTCATTTAATGAATTAAAACTTTCTAAAATTGTTTTAATTTCTCATATGGTACATGTATCAACAGACACCACCATGTACATAAACATATGCTAGCTTCAGTAATTTTTAAGAATGTATATGGCTCATCAAAACCAAAGATTTAAGAACTGCCACATGAGGTAATACTTTGGGGCTGGCACTGCTCTAACTCATCACACCAGAGAGAATGTGGCACTTGCCTATCCCATTTCAGAGTTAACACTAAGCCCTGGGCTCAGGCATCATTCGCTCATTGATCAATGTCCCCCTGGGCTTTCATTTAAGACTAAGACTGTCTAAAAAGGTTGCCTAGATCTGTTATGTTGTCAAAGGTGAGAAAGTGGTATTCAAATTCATCATTCTTCTTTGATTTATAATTATGATTTTTCATAATTCCTGAAAGACGAATTTCATGTTTCAATCATTCCGTTACCCTATAATAATTTTCATTTTGAAGAGATAAGACAATGTTTAATTCCTTCCTCTCATAAGTTCCAGAATAGTAAGCTTCTCTGAAACCTCCAAGAACTGAGAAACTATAAGCTTTTTCCCTTACTTAACATGTGCAATCACAATTCATTTTAACGTTTGAATTTTTTACCTGAGCTAGGGAAAAATTTTCAAGTTGGTCCTTTTAACATAATTCCTATAATCTGACAGCTTCAGGAAGGTTAAGTCATATCAGACTCATTAACAGTATTACAAAACTATCAGGAAAGTCATTTATAAGAATACCCACCTCATGTACTGAACCCCAGGAAACTAGACGCAAGGTATTTTAGCATCATGATGGTATGAAAACAATCCTTACCCATCTGATGACAAATTACGCCCTCCCAAGATGGATCCAGCGGTGAAGACCTGTAATCTCAGGACTACAGAAAGCTGAGGCAAGAGGATCACACATCTGAACCCAGCCTAGGCAACTTAGCAAGACTCTGTCTCAAAATCAAAACTAAAATTAGGCTGGGAATACAGTTCAGTACAAAGGTCCTGTCTTCCATCTCTGTTACCACCAAAACAAAAACAAAAGCAAAACTTCCTGTTGTTTATCTTACCGGTACACACGAGCTTGCTAATCCTTCCCTTTCTCCACTTGAGCAAGTCTCCACCTTTACCACACCCCAGGTCCAAAACAGTGATATTACGGGATTTTTTCTGTCGTATCTTTTCTAAAAATTCCCCTAAAAGAAAAAAATTACTCACAATTATCTTGTGCTTATTTTTACTATAAAAAGCATAATCTTTTACCAGTAATAATCTTCTGGCCTTTGACTTATAAACTATTACACATTTACTTATATAGTTGATTTGTAAGTTACTATTTCAAAATGAAACTTAATTGACTTAATCTATCATTAAAGGTCCAAGACTACGACTGGCATTTTACAAAATAAAGGCAGCTTTCTGGAGATTACTTTTAGAATTTAAATCAACAGCAAATCAAGAACATTTCAAATCCTAATAAATAGAAGGCCTAATAATACCTGTGATAAGAGAAAATTTATTTTTTGTAACTTTCTTATTATAGTTTGGTGTTTATCACAAATCCAAGTAAACTGAAGCAGTTTTGGAGTAACAATGTGTCTGACTTTCATAAAGCAGCCAGGCTAACCCCGCAAAAAAAGAACTAGTCAAAAGACTACAGCTGCCTTTCAGTCTTATCATCAGAATTCTTAAATACCTCCATCTACCAAAGTCACACTAATAACCAATGAATAAAATCGCAAGTCCCAGACACCAACATGCCAACAGTTCGTCAGTTAAAGGTTTAGTAACATTTGAACACAAAGGATATATTCAGCAATTCTGAAGCTTGATGCAGAACTCAATGCTAGAGCCAAGCTGTCTTTTATCACTCTCAGTGTAATACTCAGCAGTCTGGGCCTGCACAATTCTGATAGCTAAAATGTTCTGCAAAAATATTTCTGCCCCGTGTGTCTGTAAGATCTGCAAGTAATTTCAACAGAAGTATAAGGGTTCCATATTAACTCTCTGCCACCAATTTTTAAATAATAGCATTAAAAAAAACCCAGGAAAGTGGGTAACCCTCTTTGGGACCCCTTCCAGGCAGCAGAAGCTTTTATCCCTCTATCCTTGTTTTCAAAACAAAACTAACCTCTTTCCAACTTAAACTAAAACATAACAACATCTCTATTTCTATATGGCAAGACTAACAAGGAAGAAAATCATCATGAACCATTATTTTGAAAGAAACTTACTTGATCATACTAAAAACTATACTCGTCACTAAGCGATAAGCACCAAAGACAAAATGAGGGCCAGAGAACGCGCTGCAAGACAGGGCAGATGCACAGAGAAAAGAGCACAGAAACCACTCCTGTCATCAGGACCAGAAAGGCAGCCTCAGACAATGCTGCAACGGGCAGCCAGGAGGAGGAAAGACGACCACGAGCGTGCAACAGGGAATTCTACTTGCTTTCCTAATTGCAAAAATAACGTCATGTAAGAAGTGAATTAACCTGGAAATATCTTATTCAGTAAGAAACACATGCGTAAATGATATACCATAAAAATATCCAGTAATCAGTTTTTTGCCTCACTGAAGATCGTAAGGGAGAAAAGCAGAAAAATGAGATGAGTACACACACAACTGTAACAGAAGCCGAAGACGCAGTGATATCAACCTTTGAAGAGAAAGCAGCCACTCGTTTATCTTAAGTGTCAACGGGCAAACAGAAGTGAAACAGAGAATGTCAAGATGCAGTATGCATATGCACCAATTCCTCAGGCTGAATACAACTATTATGTATCACAAATACATACTGATAAAGAAGTAATTTTGGGAAAAAATATAACATGTGTTTGAAAGGATCTCAGTTCCTAGTATTTCTCAGATTGGGTCATTTTTCTTTAAAAATTACTAAGTTACCAAAAATACTAAGAAATACTCATAACTGACACATTATTCATTCCAGTATAATTATCTTCACTTTTGCTTAAATTGGCTCAAATACATTAATAAATCCTTTTATAATGAAAATCTTTCTTTAAAACACACCAGCTTAAAAAATTTCTTTACACTCACGTTAAAGCCTACTAAATATACTAATTATACCCTAAATCACAGTTTCTCCACTCACTTCCTTTAATTTGGTATCAGTTAAACATTCAATACCCTAGTTAATCAAAAGTAAGTAGTAGACCTAATCTGGCTCTTCTCATACAGTCAAGGTTTGGCCACTAAACAAATAATAGCTGCAGTAGCTGGATACACAGTTAACGCCAAGGACAGAAAACGTGCGGACAAGAGCTTGAGGCTGGAGACGTAGCTTGGTGATACAGTGCTTGTCTCCACAGGCAAGGCGCCAGTGTAAGCCTAGCACCACACAGAAAATTTAATTAAATGAAATTTAAAAGCTCTCAGTCAAAAGGCAAAAACTAATCATACCAATAAGAACACTTTTAATCCAATTATTAAAGTTTCTCAGGTAAAAAATACGGCTTTGACTACGCTTCTCCAAACCAACTTCCTGAAGCTCATTGTAGTGAGCAGCCACTGCCGAGCTGTGTCCTTCTTCCAGACCCTGAAAATAGACAGGGAACAAAATTAAAGAAAAGGGAAAAATGCCACACAGGGTGTGACCTATGAGAGCACTAATATCACCACCAGTCATGTTCATAGAAGCACAACTGAAGTAAACTCAATGAGTAATGGCATTACCCACAAAACTCATAAATTACCAAGCCAAAGACCTGTTTTCCAACAGTATTCATGAAAAATATTCCAGAAATTTACATCTCAATCTTTCCTCTGTAAAATTTTAGTGTCAATATGTTAGTTAAGAAAAACACTACTCTCCCAGAGTTTAGATTTATTCAAAGAGAACATGGAATTCCTACAAGAGAAGAGAATGGAAATTAGTACATTATCTATTATAAAACGGTCACAACACTCAGATAAGAAATCATATACAAGCATAAATAAAAAATGTATAAATAATATAGCGTAACAGTGATACACAACAATAATACCCAACTATTCAGGACGCTAAAACAGGAGGATCAAAAATTTGAGACCAACACAGACTATTCTGACCCTGTCCCAAAACATAAATAAATAAAAATGGCTGAATCTGGAGCTCAGTACTCTCTGGGTTCAATCTCAGCAACTACAAAAAAGTAAGGGAGGGGCACCCAACCTGGGTGTGGAGGTCCAATTGGCAGCCTGAACTAAACAAAACAAGAAACACTGTTAAGGCTTCTTCTGGGAAGGCTCTGGCCTTGCCCTAGACTCCCACACGTCCACTTGCTCCTGCTTGGTCTGGCTGTCTGCCAGGCCGTGAAGAGCTTTTCTTGACAAAGGGACTGCGTAAAATATTCCGAAACTGTGAGGTAAAATAAATCTTTCATCCTTTAAGTTGTGGATGTTGAGTATCCTGTCCCAGCAACGAATAAGTATCTAAACATTACACAGTAAAGGGTCTCAAAATCCCTCGCTTCCATTTCCAACTGAAGTACCTCATTTTTTACCTATTTTACGTATCACATTTAAGAGTAAGAGTTTACCCTTAAAAAATTGCCAGTAGAAATTTGAATGACTGTTTAAAATGCAAGATTCCCTTTGCTGCAAAGATAAATGACACTAGTCCAGCCATCGCTTTCCTCTCTAAGGCCAACAAATGTTACTCATTCTTTAAAGTACTCTGCCGCTCCAACTCCAGATGCTGCTTCAGAACTGTTTCCGATGCAGTAATGATTTGCCATTCCTTGCTTTCTAATCTCCCTGCTAAATATCAGGCTTGACATCCACTTATCTGAAACTGTATGTAAACTGTCCTGACACATTAGAAACAATCAGAGTTTAATTCACTTAATATAGGAATGTAAAGTTGGACAGAATTTTGAAAATTATCACCTCAAGCGAGCAATCTTACTTCAGACAAACACCTGACTAAAAAGGGAGGGCGAAACATGTGAGCCTTACACTCCTGCTTCTCATTGCTTTTGTCTGTTTTTTTTTTTTCCAAGACAGGGAGACAGGGTCTCTCTCGTTAACAGTCCAGGCTGGACCTAAGCTCACTGTATAGCCCAGGCTGGCCTCAAACTAACAGCAATCCTCCTGCCTCAGCCTCCCAAGTGATGGGATTACAGCCGTGCACCACCATGTGTAGCTAATTTTTTATCTGGTACTGGGGAATCAAACCCCGGCCTCCTGCATGCTAGGTAAGCACTCTAACTAGGGAGACAGATCCCCAGCCTCTTGCTTTTTATTTAAAAAAATCAAGAAAAAGCAAACTATAAATAGTAGGTTTACAGTTTCTTGTCAAAAGAGTCCAGAAAAATCAATAATTATCTCATTAGCACAAGTCTCACCTTAACAAGTATTAAATTCCTTGGGGGTGAGTGGGTACTGGAGATTCAACCCAGAGCCTTTGCACTGAGCCACACCCCCAGGTCACGTTGAAAGTTTGATTTTGAGACAGGGCATCACTAAATCATGATGTTGCCCTGTTGGACTACAACTTGTCATCCTCCTACCTCACCTTCCCTGAGTGCAAGAACAGGTCTGTGCCACTGGGCCCAGCACAAACACTGGATTCTGAAAGTTAAGTATCCAGCATGTCTTAAGGCTGCATCTATTAAAAACAGAGCATTCTTAAGCTGCTAAGAATCTGTAAACGCCAGCGTAATTCACTGCTACTTCGTATCTCTAGCTGACGTGGGTTTACAATAAAGCAAATATCCGACATACTTTCTGTTTTTCAGGGACATCCTCAAGTTCCAGTTTCACCTTTTTCTGGGTGCCATCTCTGGTAGGAGGAACGTCACTGACTGCCCTCTTTCTTTTGTTTGAAAAGCCATCATCATCCCCCGAGCCTTTTTCTTCTGGGACAATCCCGTCATCATGTTTTCTTTTCTTGGGTAGAGTATCTTCACCACAACTGGAACTTTCTTCTTCCAGACCATCTTCAAACTCTTTCCTCTTTTTTGGTGTGTCAACCTGCTCACAGACAGGAGTCTTTTCAGAAAGAGAAATCCCGGAAGCTGTCGTGGTTTCATTAATACTTAAAGAAGACTTTGTTTCAGAATCCGGTACCTTTGCCTGTTCCAGAGACATCTTTCTGTATTCCGTTGCTTTTGTAGAATTTTCTATTACTTGAGTTGATGGTAAAATTTCTATGCACACTAGAACGGCAAAAATTTTGATTTTATAAACACTAATGTTAAGACTCTAAGACAGAAGCTATCCATTTAATTTCAGTGACCAACAGAGAGTTTAAAAATCTCATTGCACGGACTGGATTTAGTACAAGTGGTTACTTCCTCATGCAAGACTTCCCACTTGTCTAAAAAGCATTACATGTGAATTTCTGAATAGCAGTACTAACTGTAATTTTCCAACACTTCCAAAATCTTTACTAAAAGTCACTACAGGCATTATAACTAAGTACACTAAAGAACAGGTATTCAAATACAGGTTGAGCACCTCTACTCCAAAATCCAAAATTCTTCCCTTGGAGAACCAACAGGCACACAAATTTCATGAGTAAGCAACTATGCTTAATCAAGAACTAAACATAAATATTACTCTCTTTTCCAATTTGTATGAACTAATTGTTGCACGGATAGAAATCGGTTAGTACATAAATAGTTATTTTAATTCTTTGGACTAAACCTCTTAATAAAGAGAAATACTAGGTATTTCTTTTGCTGAAAAGAACTGAGGGAACCAAGGAAGGGGAAAGGTTGGGAAGCTATAGCAAGGACTTCTGAAATCCTTATTTCATAATAGGTATTCCGACTAGGCAAAAGGCAAGGACAGTGGAATTCCCTATAGGCAAGTTTCAAGACTCAGCCTAAAGTTGACTGACCACTAAACCTCTTTCCAGCATGTTCTTGGGCCTATGTGCAAAATGGGAGGAGAGAGAAACGACTCATCTCTGTTGGACAAGAATTATCATGGTCTTCATATTAAGTCACTACAGCAGAGCTAAATGTGAAGGTCTTCAAGGGGTGTAGAGCCTATTACACACATTACAACCAAAACGTTAGTTCTATTATTCAAATCAAAAGGAGAAAGGAAAGCAAAATATCAAGAAAGATCTTTGAGATTCAATCAGTTGATTAACTTCGGAATCCAGAACTTATAAAAAAGGAACAATTTTAAGACTTTTGCATAAAGAAAAATATCGAACTGCTTAAGAAAATAGAAAAAAAGCCACCGTAAACCAAGAACAATTTAAAGGGACATACGTTTTCATTACCTACTGCTGAAAGTAACAAAACAAGAGGTACCAAATTAGGAATGTATGAATCAGAGGGAAAAAAATCAAACGGAAAATGATTTGCAGAGTAACAGTGTAAATGATAATCTAGGGAAACTAGCCACCAAATCATCAAAGCCCTACTTCTCTGCCATTTTATTCCTAAAGTAAAAACTGGTTTTACATTTAACTGAAGCAATGTGACATATTAACTTTGGATGTAATATTGATTGGGGTTTAAGCTGAATCTTCTTTGTGCGGAGCTCCACTTCCACAAGTGTGGTATCATAAAAACATAATCAGTCAGAATAAATCACACAGTAGTCCAGACGACCGATCGCAAAAATGGTAAGAATGTTTACGTCCGGGCGTCCAAAAGCCCAAAGAAAGAGAGCTCCCTCAGAACGAGCGAGATATTAGGGTCGATTCTTATCACCGCAAAGTAACTTCTTTAAAAATAAAGTAAGATGCTCCACACGAAACAGAAGGGTTCCTCAAGACCTCTGAGGGGGGACCTTAGGGTGGAGAGGTGAGTGATACTGAAACGGACGTGCGTTACCTGGCCCGTCCAAATGGCTCTCCACGCACACCTGCGCGGCCGGTCATACATTCCCACCGCGTCCAGGCCCAGATTCCCGACCGAGTCCCAGGCTACACTCTTGGAGCACGCACGCCACGCCGCTCGCGCCGGGCCGGCTCGATCGGGAAATGCGGCGCGCAGCTACGCACCGGCAGACATCCTGCCGGCGCCGTGCCCAACGCCGACTAGGGTTCGGCGGCGCCACTCGGCAAAAACCTGACTCGGATCCGGACCGCTCGGTGCAGCCCGGCCCGGCCCGGCCGCCCGCAGACCCGCCCCCGCATCGCCCTCGCTCCCCCAGACCGGCCCGTGGGAACCCCGGCCCGCAGGCAGAGAACGCCACTCCACATCCCGCGGTGTCCTGCACGCGCCGGCGCGCCAAGGAACCCCGATCCCGCACTCACCGAGGAGGCCACCGCAACCTGTTTGCGGAAACGCGACACGGCACCACGCGCACCTAGTCGGGTCACTTCCGAGGTGGGGTCACGTGGCGCGGCGCGGCAAGTGTGCGTCACGTCCTCCACGCCGGAACTACGAGTCCCGTGGTGCCTCGCGGCCAGGCCTGGCGTCCGGAGCGCGTGGCCGGGGGGCGCGGCGAGTGTGCGTAACGTCCTCCACGCCGGAACTACGAGTCCCGTGGTGCCTCGCGGCCAGGCCTGGCGTCCAGAGCGCGTGGCCGGGGGGCGCGGCGGCGGCGGCGCGGCGCGGCGGAGGGCGAGCGCGGCCGGAGCGCGGGTGGGCGGTGGAAGCCGCGCCAGAGACCGTCGCCCGGCGGCTGCGAGGTAGGGCTGCGCGGCGCGTGGGCGGCGGGCGGGCGCCGACGGCACCTGCGCCGGGCGCGCGGGGAGGTCACCGCGTCCTGAGGGCCGGCCGCGCGCGCCCCCGCTGCGCGCTGGAGGGCCTGGGCGAGCCGGCGGAGTGGACGGCGCTCACGGCTGTGGTGGGAGGCCGCGCCGAGCTCCTGCTGCCCGGCCTTCGTACCCGGGCGTTGGGCGAGCGGGTCGCCGGTAGCAGCCCGGGGCGCGGCTTGCCGTGCGAACTCGGCGGGAGGCAGCAGCCCTCCTTGCGTGTCACCCGCGATCGCCCTGGGAGCCAGAGGAGCCTGCGCGCCCCGGGCTGCCCAGGAGGTGACAGTGTCCCGGGGTCAGGTGACGGCGTCGGCGCACGCGCAGCTGGGCCTCCGCACGCCGCGCCGTCGGAGTGCAGAACGGACAGGTTGACAGTCCGTCTGGGAACTAATTTTCACTAAAACGGACCACTTTAAATTCGGTTTGGAGCATGTGTTTTACTAATCTGCCGACTTGTTTGCAGGCGCGGTTCTGGTGGTAAGCCGACTTGGCTTTGGGGCGGGCAGTGTTGGCAGCGTGACCTCCCACGCCGGGAGCTTCTAAATTACGGGCTCTTCCGAGGCTGTCGTGCTTTGTAAAGGACTTTGAACCAAGAAAGAGGCCTGCGTTTAACAAGCACGTTGAGCCATCCATTTAAGAGGAGTACTTGTAGTTTATCATCACGTGTGGCTAGCTAAGTTGAGAATTAAACTTCAGTTCATGATTATTGATGACTGCGAAGGTATAGACTGAAGGTACTATTGACCTGTTAAGGCATTTGGAACTAGGCACCTAACTGGGATCATGTTTGATCTGTTGCTTAAGTTTCTTGCAGTAAGTACTGGTGTAATTCTAGAGAAAATGAGTCAAATATTGAGCTTAATTTTTTTTCTCAGAGCAAAGGCCTCTTAATTACATGTTTATACAGACTTCTTGGTGAATTAATATCGTGAGTGGTATATATAAGGATTACGTTTTGTGGCACTTACGAGAGGCATAAAACCTCTGGTTTTCAGGAGACTGAATTAAAATAATAACATCAGTATCTTCATTGTGTCAAGCTAGGTGTGAGACAGTCTCCAGTACAGAGGAGGCCAACCTTGAGCTTGCTGTGTACTGTGTAGCCCAGACTGGCCTTCGTCCTCTCTCCTGCCTCAGCTCCCAGATGAGGGGATTACAGGTTTATACCACCACTCCTGGCTTGGTGCTTCTTGATGCTCTTATGTTCTGAGAGGAAAATAGCTGGATAAGAATGTTATCCTGCCAGAACAGGAGCCCCACTGAGACAGGGTCATCTTGTTTCTTTATTCTGTGCGGCTGTTAGTAGTTGCGCTGCCAGGCCCCTATTCCATTGGGCCTCTGTGCCGAGTTCGTGTCTCTGCGAGTGAAGGCAGGTTGTGAAGCGAATGCTTAATTGGGAAATTTGCAGAAGGAGAAAGGAGAGTAAAGCTTATGCTGGTCAGTAGGGGGTCCTGGAAATGTGGGTTCCCCATGTGGCCCACTGTAGGGGATGTAGGTTTTTGTAGATGAACTGGGTAAGGGGCTGTCCTGTGCTAAGGAGCATGGTTGCTGTGTTTTCCACCCTTCAGCAGCTGCTGAAGCCCACCCTTAAGTAGTTCTAGAAGTACTCTTCCCTAAGACCTTTCACCTGTTATCTTTGAACTACTTTATCCCTTAAGTATTTCTGGGGCGTGGTCTGCCGTAGACTGTCATGAATTATAGCCAGCTGCCTTTTCCATAATCCTGCTTTCCAGTAAATTCTCCCTTTCTGGGGACTCTGTATCCCTCACTGCCTACAACCCTACTATCTCTTGTCGCAGCATCAAGGATCACGCCCAGGGACTTTGCACTAACCTACGTCTCGGATCTTTCTGATACAAGTTACTGCCAAGTTGCTACATTTACGGTCCTCCTGCCTCTACCTCTGATAGTACTGGGGTTACAGAGGTGTGCCACCATACCCATCCACAAGGACATTTCATTGATTGTGTCCCCTAAAAATCCACCTGTGGAAGTCACAGCCACCAGTAGCTGCCGATGCTGGAGAACTCTGCTGATGTGAAAGAATGAACACCACAGACAGTTTGTAAGTAGGAAGTGACTTAATCGGGAGAAGTACAAAGAAGAAAGTTAGGTAGAAAGTAAGAACTCCCCTGCAAGCAGGAAGAGGCACAAGGGTGCCAGTTATTTAGCAATTCCAGTCATCTTTTATACAATTTTGCTATAGGTCATGTAGATTTATTTTCTTATGCAGAGTTTACTGATTGGTGTATATTAGCATAAGACTAGTTCATTGTTTTAAGATCACATTGGAGGGCTCAAGATAAGACCCTGACTCTGGGTTATGAGGGTCTGTGGTTACATAACCTACTTGACTTTATCTTTGTTCTTGGCCACATTCCAGAATGTGGTCTTTCTTAAGCTATTGGAGTTCTTTATCTGGGAAGAGTTCCTCATTTGGGGATATCTGGATCCACCCAGCCTAGCCATTCTGAACCTGCCCAATGAAATCTAGCTTATTCCTCCCTTTTTATTGGGAAGCCTGGCTGCTACGTGGGGAAAAATGGATGATGACCACTCTGGCTACTTACTGCTGGAAGGGAGGCATAGGATGGCAGCAGCTTGATGACTCCCAAGGGAGATTGTCTGGGCGATTGAGAGGACCCTCATAGAACTTATTACAAGATGTCACAGGCATACCCACAGTCATCACCATTTGGAATCCAACAGCTTCAGTTCTAGGCATCACTAGTTTTGGAGAATTGCAGTTCTCAGTTCCTTCATTTCGGCTAGAATAACTGCGGTAAAATTTTCTGTCTTCCTTACAAAACAGGTTAATTTATTAGCTTCTTTCTGTAACCCTACCACCAAGCCAAGAACCAGCAGGAGTGCAGCCAAGGAAGCTACCGTAGGAATACTCATAAGCTTTAAACGATCATCACAGTTAGATCAGCGGCCTCCTTTAGCATGAGGTAAGGAGCCTTTAAGAGGAGGAGTTGGGGACCTTCAAAGGAAGGTTGAAGCGCAATGGAAAAATACAGACACCAGAACAGACACCAGAGCAAAGAGTGGGTAGAACTTGGTGGGTAGAGGAGTTGCAGAGAATCACCCATCCTCAAGGTAATAATTTTTCTTTTGTACAGAGACATGTTGGTTACCATATCACAGTGTGCATGACATTAGATGCAAAGTCAATGCCAATCTGAAAGAGCAAGTTCTTCCTGGTGCACCATTCCCAGTTGTCTAGGAAGTAAATCCCCAGTTATATTATTCTGCAGGAGAAACAGAAACACCTCTAAGATTTTTAGTTAAGAGATGAGTGATAGAGTCTCCCCCAAATATACAAAAGGCAGACTTACTCATACTAGATAATAAACATCAAGAGAATAAAAGGCAATATAGTAATGTAATCAATAAAATCATAAACATATTTTACTTACCTTGCTTCTTGAAGAGGAGACAAAGACCCTCAATTGGCTCACAGGAATAGATGGGTTTCTGGGGTGGATCCAGATTTGAGGCGGAATCTTCCGTGTTGATGGGAGTCTCAAGATGGGCACCAAGTCTTGACCGTAGAATGGTGAATCTAGGCATCTTGGCCTAGGACCTTTACTTTGGTAGGAGTTGACAGAGCTACTGAGTGAGCTCTCTTCCAAAGTGGGTCTACGTTAGGGGAGCTTATAGCCCAGATTTTAACCAAAACCAAGTCTCCTGTGTGAGTTTAAAGCTGCTGCTTTGGTGGGTGGAGGGGGGAGTCACTGCCATTAGGAGCCTCATGATCTGGGGATAATATTTAATAGAAGTCTCTCCAGTTTGAAAATTTACCTCCAAATGGCTACTTGAGCTTGTAAAACTAAATAAGCATATTTAGAGTCTATAGATAGTAACCCACTCTCCCTTGCTGAACTCTAATGCCCTAGTTAGAGCAATCAGTTCAACCAATGAGCACTAGTTTCAGGGGGAAGATGCTAGTTTAAGAGGGTCCAGCCTAACAGAAGGTCCGGCATCCTGTCCCAGCTGTGCTGTACAGTACGGTGCCAAATGGACCCACAGTGCTGGGGACATGGGGGCGGAAGAAAAAGCTGTTTGGGACCATTACCAGGCTGCCATGCGTGATTTCCTACAGATCCTTAGGGTCTTGAACAGCAGCCATCCTCCGAACAGTTGCTCTCCTTTGACAACTTTTGCCTTGTTACCAGGTGTAATAGAAACTGAGTATTTACCAGGGGGCACCAAGTTATACTGTGCAACTGGCCGTGGAGAAAAGTAGCAGATGCACTCCAGAGAGCGGGAGCACAGGCAGATGGCTTGTGTTGAGGTCTGGCTCACCTGACTGGCCACCTAGTCCTGAAGGAAGTGGTCAGACTTCTCTGTGCTTTCATTTCCTTGGAGTCATTGCAGAGTGAGTAGTACATATATAGTGCTGAGCAGGGAACCTGTCCGTTCCCAGCATCTCTTATCCCAGCTAATACCACTACCATAATGTCATGTGAAGTCATAAGTATCGTCAATGTGACTGGAACTTTTTGTCTTGGTACAGCTGAAAACAGAATATTTTTCATAATTCATTCAGGGATTTGAAGTAGGGACAGGTTTCTGGGGCGCTTATTGTGCTCTTGTCATCTGAGTTTATTTCCCCTGAAAACAGTAGTGGTAACAGTGGCTCACAACCTTGGGTAAAGGGATGTATGCAGCAGTATGTGAAGAATGGGGTGAGAGAAGAGGCTTCAGAAATAAGGAAGAGCCTCCTGGAGAAGTGGGACCAGAGGTTCAGAGCCTGCCATTAGAAGGTTTCGTGTATAGGCAGTGATTGTTCTAAAGGCAACCAGGTAAGTTGGATCAAATGTGTAATTTGATCTTCAGCATAGCGTGGGTTATATCGGCTCATCTTTACCACCTGCTGTGCTGTAAACTGTGTAGTTTGAGCTTCTAGGTAGGCTGCATGGCAGTTGAGGTCATTTGTTTGAAATAAGGAATCAAACAGTGACATGTTTTACCAGTGGCTGTTAGATAGAATGTTAGGGAAGAAATTGTAGTATGCTGAATAAAATAAATTTACTTTCACTAAGCAGTAACAATTCTGCCAGGCACAGTAGCACAGACCTGTAATCTCAGAACTCTGGAAGGATGTTAAATTTGAGCCCAGTGCAGGTGTTACAAGGTGCTTCAGAAAGATGGATGAGAACAAACACCTGCCCTCCCCAAAGGAAATAATTTACAGGAGCCTTAATTAGTCAGCGGCCACATAGTGGCTTGTGCCAGAAAACCCATGAGGCCCTAAGTTTAAAAAGGGAACGGTTCATAAAGCTTCTATGGTGGGTGGTTCACATAATTACAGGTGAGATTATAGAAGTGGTTGGCCGTGTGATGGATGGCCGTGAAGTTGCTTATCGCAGAAGTCTGCAGCATACGGGAGAGAGAGAGCAACAAACTCCTAGGGAGTCATTGTAATAAAATGCTTAGCCAAGCTAGGAGCTATTTAGGGAGCAGTTTTGTTATAAGCTAAGTGAAACAGGTCTTGTTGGAAGCTTAGCAAAATTATTAATACTTAGGAATCAACAGTTTTGTTTAACATGATAACATAATTTTGCTACATTTGGGACTTTGGGGAACTTGGTTATGACTCACTCTTGGCTTGTGCACTGTTAGGCAACTTAACAACTTAGCAAGACCTTGTCTCAAAATCAGAACTGGGAAAATAGCTCAATATGAAGGCCCTGGTCTCAGTCTTCAGTACCAGAAAAACAAAACACAGTATTTCTATGCCATTTGGACCTATGACCCTGACTTCCCAGCCCAGTTTGCCACCCAGGAAGGTGATTGAACTTTCGAGGGGAAGTGCGTGCATGTGTAGTAGAATAGCCACAGGTGTGTGCAGTATAAACCCGTGTCTGCTATTAAGAGGCTACAACCTCAAACCAACCTGACTTAGAGCTGAATAATTATTGTATGAAGTATCTGAAGTGTATGATAACCTATTTTCTATTGTTTGGATTTCTAGTATCCCCCGAAATCCTCATGTATTTGGATGTAGTGAGATAACTATGGAACCCTGTGCTGTTGGAAGGTGAGGCTTGGCTGGAAGGAGTTGATGTTTGGGGCTTCGGATCTGGAGAGACTGCATCAGCTTGCTGAGATTGAATGGATGGTCAGGGCAGAGCTTTCAGGTGTGTGTGATTGATCTGTAGGCCAGGAAGTCAGGGAGGGACAACCCCCCCCCCCCCCCCAGGTTTGGGCCCTAGCTGGCACCCTGAATTACCTAAAAGAAATAAAATGAAACATTGTTTCAGCTTCTTCCAGGGAAGGCTCTGGGCCTGCCCAAGTCTCGGACATTGAAACTTGCTCCTGCCCCATTTGGCTTCTGTCTGCAATTCTTAAAGTAGCTCTGTGCCCTCTACCCTGTGCCTTCACATGGACTGTGTGGGCCCTTCTGAAACTGCAAGCCAAAAGAAACCTTTCCTCCCCTAAGGTGTGAATGTTGAGTATTTTGTCCCAGCAATGAATAAATAAGATACTATCATTTCGGGCTGGAGGAATGGCAAAGTGGTTAAAGCACTTGCCTAGCAAGCACAAAGCCCTGAGTTTGATTCCTCAGTACCACATAAAGCAGGCCGTGATGGTGCACACCTGTGATACCAGCACTCAGGAGGCTGAGGCAGGAGGATTGCTGTGAGCCCAAGGCCAGCCTGAGCTATGTAATGAGTTCGGGACCAGCCAGGGCTACAGAGAGAGAGCCCCTGTCTCAAAACAAAACAAAACACTATCATTTCTACTGATAGAAATTTCTATGAAGATTTAAAGATGTGGACATCAGATCAGTTATTGGGTTGTTTTCAAAATGATGAATTATTTCTTACCTAGCATTTCAGCTTCATATTCTTGGAACTCTTTAATAGTATATGCATAAGCTAATGGTGAGGAATACAGGATAACATGCAAAAATCCGGGATCCTAAACTAAGTGATTAAATCATTCCACTTTGACCTCAGTTGGTCTCCACAGAGTAAAAGACAGTTTCTGAAACCACCAAGTTCAGACTAGGAGTATAGCTTAGGGGTTTGAGTGCTTACATAGCATGTCTGATACCCTTGATTTGATCCCTAGTACCACGAAAACACCACCAAGTTGACTTCATGATTCCTGCTGCCTGTTTTTCTTCCTAAGTGCCACTTTTATCATAGCATTCTCCTGCTCAAAATGTCAGTTGCTTCTCACTTAGGAGTTTGTAGATCCTTTGCAACCCAATAAGGATTCGCCATCTAGTCCAGAATTCTAGCCTCGGTGTTCAGTGCCCGAGAGACTGGCCTTGCATGTGGACACTGCACGTTCTGCTTGGCCTTCTTTCACCTAGAACGAACTTTGTGTCTGTCCCCTCTACCCAGGTCTTTGACAAGGATCTTGGGTACCTTTCATATGGTTGGTCCAGTCCAATTCACTTTTTCTTAAGTTTGCCCCCTTCTCAGTTACTTTCTTGTTCCTGGGACATCCACAATTTAAGGGAGGAAAGATTTATTTTAGCTTACAGTTTCAGGAGGGTCACAGTTCATACATGAGTGGCTGGCAGTGTAGAAGCACTTGGTGGAGCTGTAGCTGCCAGAAGATAGTTCTTTACAGAATGGCAGACAAAACCAAGTGAGGGTGGAAGGGCGGAGCTACCCTTCCAGGTCCTGCTTCAGTGATCCACCCCTCTGGGTCAGGCCCCAGTGTTCTGCCCCTTCTGCCCAGGCCCTACCTGTGAACAGCACATCTGTGTTTTAGAACATCCAAATACCTTAGGCTTTTGGGGGACGCTTCGGATGTAAACCATAACGGCTCCCAATATCTCCTGTATTCATAAACTTAAAACTCACTTTTGACAATTTTTCCCTGTCTCGGAATATGGAATTACCATTCTGCATTTGTGTGTGTGTTGCTGGAGATTGGGCCCAGGGCTTTCTCCATGCTGAGCTACATCCCCAGCCCTAAATTACCATTCTTAGGTAGATAAGAAACTAACTGCTTAAAGGCAGTGACGTTTGCTGTAGTAATGCTAGGCACCCGGAGATGCTCGTAAAGGCTACTGCTCCTAGCCCACACTGCTGCTAGGCTGACAGGAGACTAGTGACTGTGGCACAGCCCTCCCCTTCAACTGTCGCAGCAGAAGAGATGGGGGGGGGGGTGCTGTTTTTGGCCCCAGACCTCTTCTGCTCTGTGGCTACTTTCCATGGTGTTAGACGTGTGCCTGGGCTGATTTGCATGTGTATGTACCTTGGAGATTATGTACTCTGGGCCCAGGAATGATACAGGTATCAGTGTGAGAATGCTGTGACGGTTGAGAGGGCTTGTCACAGGTAGGAATAGGAGAATTAAGGCTCGAAGAAATGAATTATTTTAACTTGAATAAAAATACCGTCAAGGGTGATAGTGGCAAAATATCCAGCCTTATAGGTCTGTTCTTTTCTGTCAGCGTGCATTCTAGACTTACATTGACGTGATAAGTGTCTTACTTACTTATTCATTGCTAGAACAAAATATTCAACATGCACAGCTTAGGGAAGGAAGGACGTATTTAGCCCACAGTTTCAGAAAGTCTCACACAGTCCATTCATGGAGCAGCCAGCAGCTGTGGGCGCGTGGCAGAGGCTGGAGAGCTGCTCACGGCGTTGCAGACAGAAACCAAGAAAAGCAGGAGCAAGTCCATGTGTGGAGATTCAGGCAAAGCAGAAGCTTCCCAGGTAGAAGCTGCAAGATGCCTGTTGGGCCGCCCACATCTGGGGTTGGTGCCCCTCCTTCACTTCTTGGGCCATAGTGTATAATACACATCTGGAAGCTCTACCCTGGGTAGCCCCCAGTCTCAACAGATTGACATAATCTACCCCTTCCAGCCAAGCCCTGCCTCCTGACAGCACACAGACTCCACAGTTAACCCACTGCATCCAAGTACATGAGGCTTTTAGGGGCCACTCCAACACTCCAGGTCCAAACCATAGCAAAGGGCAAATACTAAAAATTGTACTCTAAGACAAAGAGGTTTTATCATAATTCTTCTTTATAATTCAAACTTGTAGGGAGAGATTAGAGTATCACCTGGTCATCACTTCAAAATCTGAACATTGTATTATAGCTCAGGGATGTCCAGTGGGACAAACACATGAGGCCCAATACAAGTTGGTGAACTTCCTTAAAACATTAATTTTTCTCTGTGTGTGAATTTTCTTTTTGTGACTAAATCATACTGTTCTTACACGTGATCTTTATAGGCGGCAGTAGAACAGAACGAAGTGATCAGAGTGTTGCATCCACAAATATTGGTGTTAGTACCCAAGATTACTAGCTTTGATTAAGTTAATTGTTAGTCACATCATGATTCCAGACAGTTTGGCCAGGAGAAATGAAAAACCATTAAATTTAACTAGTACAGTGAATGAGAGTCAGTACTGTCAGGTCACATGAGCTTTTGCTACACACGCATAGCTGCGGTCTGACAGTGGGATGCGGCTTCCAGCGCGTTCTCAGCACCTGCAGTTGGATTGACACTGGCAGGGGTTGTGTGTGCTTACGGCAACTCAGCAAGTAACGGTTCCTGATCATTCCCTGGTGGTGGAGGTCAAAGAGGGACTTGTAAAATTAACAGAAACAATGAAGTTGCTGCACAGAACTCATTGGATGAAGTCTCATTTCATATGCATCAAGCAAATTTATGCACAAAGTGTTTAAAAGTGGATAATGTCGTGCAGATTATCAGGGTTGTGGATTTCATAAGGACCCAGGGACTAAATCATCTCCAATTTCAGGAATTCCTTAAAAATACCGGTGCTGACTCTGCTGCCATCGTTTACTTTTTGAAAGCAGGATAGGTAAAGTCGGGGAAACGATGTTATGATTTGTGATATAAAATGAAGCCATTTGTGCCAGACAAACACAGAATTTGTGCCAGAAATTGACAGTGAAAGCTGGCTTTCAGATTTAGCATTTTTAGTGGATTTGAATGCTCATGTAAGTGGATTAGATGTGCATCTTTTAGGTAAAAAAATAAAAGTTATCAGTTCATTGTTTTAAACTATAAGACTTCCAGATGAAACCAAAATATACTAAGGTCAACTTTAAGGTAAACAATTTTATAAATTTCTGCACATTGGCTAAACACAAGCCTGTGAACAGTGGAAAAATATACAACTTTGCTTTTTGATTTAGTACAGGAATTCGAAAACAAGTTTCAAAATTTCTGGAAAATTAACAATTTTGTTATATTTGCTACTCCATTTTTAGGCAGCATAAATGTGTCACCTGACGTTTTTTAAATGGAATGTGTAGAGCTGCAATCTGGCGGACATTCAGCGTAAAAATTTGGTCATGTCTCTCCTAGACTTCTGTAAGACTTGTCTTCCCAGCGACACACATCCTTCAGCGTACAGTCACACCTTACTTGTGTCGTGGCTTTTTGGCAGCACCTACATCTGTGAGCTTCTATTTTCAAAGATTAAGCTTGTGAAGAGTAAAATTAGAACCAGAATACATGATGAGCACCTTGAGAAGTCACTGAGAATTGCAGCAACTTCATCAGGCCAGACAAATGGACGCATTAATTTCATAAACACATGGTTATGTGGCCTTTTAAGTTAATGAAAATATAAAAAGGGAATTTGATACTTTTATATATGTAACTATATTAGATATTACATGTGGTCCAGGGAAGCCAAGAGGTTGGACTCTCCTGTTCTGGCTGTTCACATCTGTGTGCTCAGTAACGGTCAGTGGAAGGGCTGCAGTGCACTGCCCCAACCGCTGCCCCATGCTTAGGCAGGTGTCCTCCATGGTCTCAGGGTGTGTGCGTAGTGCTTTTTCTTTTCCATTTGTTGGTGACAGCTCAGAGCTGGTTCCAGATCTTGGTTCGTGTTATTAGTGCCTAGCAAACACGACCACCCATGGGCTTTGATTTGCAGGTCATACTTCTTTTGGGCATAGACCCAGGAGTAGGTCAGCTGGATCATATGGTAGTTTTCTGTTTGTTTGTTTTTCAGGAACTTCTTTGTAGGTATCTTTTATTATCTGTACTAATTTACATTCCTACCAGTGGTGTGTAAGAACTTTATTCTCTCCACATACTTTTCAGCATTTCTTTCAAGTTCTTACTCTGTAGTCCAGGCTAGTCCTGAACTCACCATGTAACCAGGCTGGCCTCGAATTCATGGCCGTCCCCTTAGCCTCCAGAGTGTCAGGGTTACAGGCGTGTAGCATGCACCACTCTGCTTACCTTGTATAGTGCTGAGGAACTGAACCCAGGGCCTTTCGCTTGCTAGGCAAGTGCTGTAACTGTTGAGCTATGCCCCCAGCCCCTCTTTTTGTATTTTTATAATTGCCGTTCTAACTTGGGTTAGATGAAATCTCATTGTTTCAAGTTGTGTTTCCCTGGTGGTCAGTGGTAGTGAGCAGATTTTCATATATTTGTTGGCCATTTCTTTTTATTTCTCTACCAGAAAATGTTTATTCAGAACATTTGCCTGCTTTTAAATTGGATTGATCTTTTTGTTGTTACAGTGTGTTTTGTTTTGTTTTGTTTTTCTTGTTTGTGTTCTGTTTTGCTTTAGTGCTAGAGATTAGCTGGAAGGCCTCACTCAAGAGAGGCTAGCATTCTTTCAGGGAGCTATACTCCTGGCCCGTTGTGTTTTTGAGACAGTCACTCTAGTTGGCCAAGCTGGCTGTAAACTTAACTTTCAGCCTCTATCCTAAATAGCAGGGGTCACAGTGGTGCCTCCTGGTAGCTGGCTGTAAAAGCTCCGAAGGGGAGAGTGACAAGCTCTGGGCTGCTGAGCACACGGAGGGTCTGAGTAGGCCCTGCCCACTGGCTGGGCAGCAGGGTAGGCGCTGGCCCTGAAGACCTGACCAGAGAGTGTCCTCTGGAGCTGCTTGGTACGTGTGGTGACAACACCTATGCCTTTGGTCTCAGCTGCATTCTATGTTGAGTGTGACGGTAAAGAGAACAAGTTTTCCCGACACTAGAGTTTTACGTGGGTCATCCAGGTAGATCAATGGCAAAGAAATATGTAAGGGCTTGGTTTGCACAGGCCCCTGATAAGGGAAATCAGAGTTAATCATCACGCATACAGCAAGTGCTGGACTCTTATTTAGTCATTGTAAATAGAATAAAAGTGACCCACACCTATAATCCCAGCACTGTGGGAGGCTGAAGCAGAAAGATGACAAGCTCAAGCCCAGACTGGGCAACTTAGTGACTTAATGAGTTCCTGTCTCAAAGTAAAAAAAAGTGTCATCACAGGAGGCTGAGGCAGGAGGATTTTCTGAGGTTGAGGCCAGCATGGTCTACCTAGTGAACTCAGGATCAGCCAGGACGACAGAGCAATGCCTTATCTCCAAAAAAAAAAAAAAAAAAAAAGTGTCATTTATGTCAATCTACAAGTGAGGAAAAGTCCAAGAAAAGGGTAGAGCTCTTTCTGGCGGCATAGTATATATGATATCACCTGGCACAGGTAAAGAAGGAAGGGTTGGCAGGGAAGGGACTCTGCTGATTCTGCCCCGTGTTGTCATGGACCACCAAGGCTCGCCTTAGGAATTCTGGTTCTCTGAAAGTAATAATGTCAATATATTGTATAAATGAATAGATTTAGTAAATTAGGAAACATCACTGGTCTTTTAAAAGGTGGTATACATTGACATTTTTAAGATTGGTCTGAAAACCAGTGAATGGAATGAAATTCCATAGGAACTCAGTAGGTGGCACAGTGTGGCCTTTTCTGAAGTTAAAGGCTCTAACAGTAGCTCTATCCCTAGCACAGCTTGTTGTTGTGGCTCTGTCCTGGTGTTAAAAACCTCAAAAGCAGAGTAGGTTACAAAATGGAAATGAAATTGAAGCCGTCACCCTTCCTAGGGGACAGAAGCAAGAGCCCAGAAAATACAGTCAACAGACTGGCATGTGATCACGGGGCAGTTTGGAAGCAGAGGGCCCTAATATTCTCAATCTTTTGGAAGATGTGAATTGTCTCCAGTTTGATGACATTGCAAGGACTTGAATGGCCGAGGGAAGTCCATCTACTTTCTCAGCTTGAGGGGTTTGCGTGGACTCACACTCCCCTGCAGGATCGGCTGTGTGGTAACAGGGTGAGGTTGTACCTTTTAGAGACGTTTAAGTTTGCAAAAGGCCCGAGCAGAGACAGCGCAGAGCTCCCGCATGCCCAACCCCAGACTTCCAGACATCTTGCCGTGGTGGTACCTTTGGTACAGTTGATGGATCAGTACTGATACATTGTCAGCTTGAGTCCGCACTTCCGTAGAGCCCACTCTGTGTTGTGCATTCTCTGCATTTTGACAAACGTATGATGACACGTACCCACCATCACAGTACACGGCATAGGCACCACCCTAAAAATGTCCTGCGTACTTCCCGCTCACCCTTCCTATACGCCTTTAAGCTTCTGACAACCATCTTTTTTACATGACCTTTTCACTATATAGCCCTGCCTGTTCCAGAATGTCATAGTTGAAATCATGCTGTTTTATAACTATAAAATAAGAAAACCTAAAACTAGTCACCTGTTGGTACCTCTGGGGTTGGTTCCAGGACCTCTGCAGATCCCAAAATCTTCTGATGCTCAAGTCCCATGCAATTTGCATAGAACCCCCCTCATTCTCATATGTTTCAGGTCACCAAGTTTCATTCAATAGAAATGTTATATAAGTACTTGTTGATACTTCAGGGGATATTTCCAAAAAGAAAACTACACATGTTGGGCACAGATGCAGTGTTAGTTTTTATCTGAGTATTTTCCATCTGCAGTTGGTAGAACCCAGGTATGAAGGGCTGACTGTATACATTTTTTTATTCCTCAGTTTCTCACCCAGAAATCTAAATCCCTTCAAGTTTCCAGAGTAAGAAAGGTGATGAGAGCATCGTTTGATGCAGGCTTTGTTTTCATACAGTGCCGCTCGACCCTGTCACCAAGGGTCTTGGGTGTTCCTAACTGGCCAGGAGCACACTGAGGTTTATGCTAATGAGGTGGCTTAGAGTGGGCCAGATGGTCAGAGGGGGTTGGAGGATTGGAACTTTGCGGCATATAGTAACAGGTTGAAGTCACGCCTTTTAGAGATGTTTAAGGTGGGCCTATGGCTAGGAAAAGAGAAGCCCCAGAAAGGTGAACCACAGCCCCAAGGTAGAGATCTGGAGACTCTTTGCTCCTGCTCTCGGGACCCTCCTCTTCTGGCCACCTGTATCCTTTGTAGTGAGCCTGTAAGTCTGTCTCGAGTTTTTTTGAGCCATCCTAATGGATTTTCAAGCCTAAGGCAGGCCTTTTGTGGATCCCTGATTGATAGGTGGGAAGTCACTGGCATCCAGAGGGCAGTGGCCTTTTTTCTGTTGAGCACTGTTCTATCTCTTTTTCCCTCGCCTTACTGCCATAGCTAAAAACTGCAGTGGGGTGGTCCTGGGGGTGGCAAGAGGTCTTTCCTATGCCCGGCTGCTCACTTTGGGTGGGAGTCAGGCTGAGGGCTGCTTATCACGGAGCTGAAGATCTCCTTCAGGCCGAGTTTTTGAGGAACTGTGTTTGCTTTTTGTCAGGGATGGGTGGGCTTGTCAGGTGTTTGTGCTTCGTAGGTTCCTGTGGATTTTTTTTTTTAATTTTAGTCTGTTGACACAGTAGGTTGGTTTTTAAATGTTGAAGTGCCTTTGTGTATTTGAACTGAGTCCCATTTGGTAGGATTGAAGGATCCTCTGACATTGCTGTGCTTGATTTGCTAATGTTTTGTTGAGAACTTTTACTTTCTGTACCTATATTCATGAGCGATACTGGCCTGTGGCTTTCCTGTCTGGGTTTATCTTTGGCTAGGTTTGGTTGGTGTGCTTTTTTCTTTTTTCTTTTTGATAGTGCTGTGGATTGAGCATATTAAGCCTAAGGCCTTCATTCTGAGCTACATCCCCAGCCCATTTTTAGTTTTGATTTTGAGACAGTCTCCCTAAGTTGTTGTATTGTCCTCATTGGTCTCAAACTTGAGATATTCATGCCCCAGCCTACCAGACTGCTGACATGGGTCTGCACCACCAGATCAGACAATTTAAGCTGTAAAGAATATTATATTTGGCTAGTTTTGATGTTAGGGAGGTGCTGGCCTTAGGAAAGGAGTAGAAAGTGTTCCCTTCGCCTCCATTTCTGGAAGAGATTATAGGAAACTGGTATATTTCTAAGTGTGTTAGAGAACTCATTGACAAAATCATCTAGGCCTGTTTTTTTTCATTACTGGTTCAGTTTATTTAATACATTACACAAATACTCAGATTTTTTATTTCTTTGTGAGTATCTGTGGGGTCAGTAGCTAGAATAGTCATTCATTTCTAATGGTAGCAGTCTGTATTTTGTTTCGTTTTGGGGGGTTTTTGTTGTTTTCCCCATTTACTTATTGGTATATGTGTTATTATTCATAATGCTTATAATGAACTTGAATGTTTTGTGCGCATATCACATCAACTTTACAGTCCCTTCCCATTTTTGGCTCTCCCACACCCTCCCCATTCCCCTTTAACTCCCACTATCGCATCCATTTGGTTCTATAGAATGCCTATATTCTGGGTTTCCCACATCAGAGAAACCATGCGATACTTATTTAATCTTATGTATCTGACTCACTTCACCACTCAAGTCACCACTCTTTAGCTCAGCTTCCTACCCCCAGAATAGGCTGCAGTGGCCATATCTTAATGCCTTTTCTCTGGGTCCAGCAGAGCCCTGTATTGGGACAAATGGCCAGAAGTTCTTTTTTTTTTTTTTTTTTGTATGTTAGTATATCTTTGTTGAGATCCTTTAACATGGCCTCACCCACCAGTCCACATAAGAAAAGAACTAGCAGTGAGATTCATAAGGCTAGAAAATGTGAGAAGGAAAAAGTTGATTTCAAATTTCTTAACTAAATACCGAGAGGTAAATGTTAATACGTTCAAAAGACATTCAGATTATCATTACATCAACCAGTTTTCTTAGGATAAACTTACGTCAGAGACCGAATAAGTGAATTTCTACATTAAATGAACTTCTGTCTATATCACAAGGATAAATTACACATAAGCAATAGATATAATGGCATACTTAGTTATTTCAGAATTTTTTAGCTTTCATATTTATTCACATCACTAATTACATTTTGCCAGATTTGGTTTTATACCAGTTCCCCATGTTGAATATAATTATTATGTTTTGCAAACTAATACTCTATTAAAATAATAATTATGGGGGAAATTTCACAGATTTTATGAGAAAGCTGGCAGTTCTAATAGTATACCAGTCACATGATTCAAATGCCGGTCTATTTTTGGCACTTTCTCTTAGATGTTCCCCTTAACCATGTTCTTTGGTGCTGCTTGTCTTTGTCTCAGGTATTTGCTGCAGTGCTGGGTCAGTGGTCACAGATTTCTGTAGGAATTCTTGGTCATGAAAAAATTTACTTCTCCTTCAGTTCTCAAGGATGATTTTACTGGATACAACAACCTGTGTTGACACTTAATTCTTTTAAAGCTTGAAAGATTTTGCTCCGGGCTCTCCTGGCCTTTGAAGTTTGTATTGAGAAATCTATAGTAATTCAAATGGGTTGATAGAATAATGTCTTTTTTTGTCTTGCTGCTTTTAAAATTCTTTCTTTATGTTCTATTTCTGAATTTTTGATTATGATATGTTGTGGGGCGTCTCGTTGCTGGTTGAGGTAATTTGCTGTTCTGTAAGCTTTTATTTTCCTGTAAGCTTCTTATATCTGAAAATTAATTTCTTTTCCTAGATTAGGGAAATTATCTTGCATGATTTCAGTGAATAAATTCTTTATACCTGTGGTGCTGTCTTCTGCTCTTTCTCTCATGTCCCTAACTCTGAGGTTGACTATCTCTTTGAGTCACCCATCAGCTGGTGTATCCAGCTACTCTGCTTATTTCTAATTGTGGAGTTGTACATAATTAGGGTATTTGTTTCCTTGGCCTTGTCTTCAAGGTCTGAAGTTCTGTCCTCACAATGGTCAAGTTGACTTCCCCTGCTTTCAGATGTGTTTTTTATGTCCTGAGTTTCAGCTAGATTTCTTTTCTAAATTTCTACTTCTGTATCAAAATGTTCCTTCATAGCTTGCATTTCCTTATTTACCTCAGCCACCTTTTTATTTGTGGCTTCTATATGCTCAGAAAGCTTTGTATCCATGAGGACCACTGTTTGTTTACTAAGTGTGGGGGTCTTACCACCACACAAGGGTCGAAGGAGAGGAAAGGTGAGTGCGCGGCTGGGCCCCCTCATCCCAAGAGTACCACACCCAGCCAGGAGTTTGTCGAAGCAGGAACTCAGTTTATTCAGGAAGTACAGAAGCTTATATAGGGTAGAGGGAGAACGTGGCAAGAAGGGGAGAGCAGGAGATTGGATGTGGTGTCTATGTAAGTACCCGTTAAGCCAGTCAGCGGATGACCATGCAGGCAGGCGCCGGGTGCTCGTAGCAGTAGTATTGGTATTATGTGCAGTCCACCAGGCCGGAAACAGCTTGGCCCAATCATCTTCCTTGGTAGACACCCGAAGTGGCCGCCCCCAGGATTTCCGGCAGGCACCATCTTAGATATCACCCCACAACTAAGTTCTCTTTGATCCCACTGATCATTGCTTGAGTTTCTTTGAGGGTATCTTATTTGAACTAGATGTTTGGCTCATGTATTTGCTTTTTGACTTCCTTCCCTTTGAGTTCCACCATTTCAGGGTCCATAACATTTATTTCTGGGATCTCAGACATTTCTGTGTGTCCTGTTGACTTGTCTTACCGTGTTTCTGTTGTTGAGGGACTTCACTTTAAAGACCTAGCCAAGAGTTTTCTTTGTACAGCTATGAGGGTGTGGGGTGGGGGTTCCAAAATTCCTCTGAGTTCTGTGCTGGGAGTAGGCAGTGAGGGAGGAACTGGCAGTCAGGTGGCCTTTGAGGTACCTCGTTCACCCCTGCCCCCTCAGCACAGCTGTCCTGCCTGCGCTGGCTTCCCTGTCCCGGGGGTGGGGCTCTCCACTATACCCGAGCCATTCATGAGCTCGGTGGCCTTTCTCTCCTCTCCTCTCCATGACTTTCTTGTGCTAGTTTCTTGCTAGGCACTGTTTCGGGATGCCCCCCCCCCCCCCCCCCAAAGCCCTGATGTACCCTTCTGAGCTTTCTTTTGCTCTAATCGATTTAGTCTCAGACTCTTTTTTTTTTTAAAATTGGCTGTTGCTTATGCCATTGCCTATTATGGCTGCTGACCACTGCTTCGGATCTAGGCTCCAGAAGGCCTTTTCTAGGGAGGGCACACATGGCTTGCACAACCCCCAGTCTGTTGTTTAGAGGCTGGGGCTGCCAGCTGCTGTCAACTCCCACTTCTGGATCCGTGCTTATCTTAGTCAGAGGTTCTTCACTCTACATAGGCTTTCCTCCATCTGTGGATGCCAGCAGCTCACAACCATTTGCAGTCGTCCTGGGGCGGCTTCCCGGCCTGCTCTTTACCTCCACTTCCCATGTGTTTTCAGGGTTTCTGGCCTGTGTGTGGTCTCCTTTCAACTGTCGGGGCACTCCTCCCGGTCCTAGCTACACTGAGCAGGCAGTTTTTTACTACATTCTCAACTTTATAAGTGGGTCCATTAGGAGACGTTGTGTAGCTCTGTTACTCAGCTGCCATCTTGACTGGAAGTCTCAATTTGTGTTTTATTTCTTCTTAGCTTGGCCAGACATCGGTCAGCTTGTTTTGTTTTGTTTTTCAAAGTAGGGTTTGCTTTCAGCAAATGGTATTTTCACATCATTTCTGGGTCTCGCTATGTGTGTAGCTCCTATATTCAGGTACATTAATCAATTTGTTATGGTTTTTCTCCTGTTAATATGTTGTTGGGTTATTTTTAGATTGAAAGAATAAATTTAAAACTTACCAATATAGCCCAGTCCTCAAATAAGCAAAATTAAGCCACATGATGAGCTTCTCCACTGAGTCAGTCTTGTAGGGAAATGTCTTAGTTACTTACTCACTGCTGGGACAAAGTATCCAACATCAACAAATTAAGGGAGGAAAGATTTATTTTAGCTCTCAGTTTCAGAAAGTCTCACACAGTCCATTCATAGCCTATGGCATCAGTGAAGGCATGTTGTAAAAGCTGGAGAGCTGCTCAAAGTGTTACAGACAGAAAGCCAAGTGAGGCAGGAGCCAGGTGAGGCTGGAGACTCAGGCAAGGCCAGGCAGAAGCTTTCCCAGGAAGAAGCTATAATAGTGTTTCATGAGGCTTTTGGGGGACACTCCAGATCCAAATAGAGCAGGAAAGTAACCTCACAACACCAAATCTGTTCTTTGTTGTTTGTTCCTTTCTCAGGCCTTTTATGCTTAAAATGAGCATCCTCTTTTCTGCTCACTGACCTTATCATAAAAGCCAATCTATGGGGGATCTTACCACCACACAAGGGCCGGGGGAGAGGAAAGGTGAGCACGTGGCTTGGCCCCCTCATCCCAAGAGTACCAGACCCAGCCGGGAGTCTTGTCGAAGCAGGAACTCACTTTATTCAGGAAATACAGAAGCTTATAGAGGGTAGAGGGAGAATGTGACAAGGAGGGGAGAGCAGGCGATCTGACGTGGTGTCTACGTAAGTGGCCGTCAAGCCAGTCCGCGAGATGTCCATGCAGGCAGGCGCCGGGCTCTTGCAGGAGTAGTATTGGGATCACGCATGGACCACTAGGATGGAAACGGCTTGACCCAGTCATCTGCCTTGGTGAACACCCAAGGTGGCCGCCCCCGGGATTTCTGGCGGGCAACATCTTAGATATCACCCCAGAGGGTCCCCCTCTTTTGTTTCTAAAAGCCGCTGAGGTCTTTGGTCTCAGCCCTGTTTGTGATCCCATCATTAGCCCGGGAGCCACGGTACATGCCATGGCATTGTCGTCTCCAGGCCTGGGATATCCTCCCTGGGGATGTGCCTGTCTTAGGTTGTCCTCGCTCCGAGGATCTTACCCGTCATTGACTGTCATCCATGCCAACAGATGAACGGACAGGTGGAGGAAGTACCCAGATTGATGGAGGGGCTCTGAGGAACTTGTGGGCATTTGTAGGTAGGGTCGCAGGAGCAAAGAGCGACATAGGTAGACACCTATGCTGCACCTGGATGGAGTCAAGGCGAACTCAGACAAAAGAGAGAAACTTGTTAATGAGGCATGGCCCAATGTTAAAAAAATCAAGAGTAATATCAGTGGTCCGTCCAGGGCAGAAGTAAGAGTGGTCAACTATGGAGATGGCAAGAACAAGGATTGATGCAGACGTTCCTGGACAAAGATAAAACTGGGTGCGAAGAAGTCGGGCTCACGGGCAGGGAGCGTGACACCCATAACCAGCTGAATAATTATCAACAGCAGTTTGGCCAGGGTAATCCTTATCAAATGAGCCTCCCAGTAAGTCACATAGGCCAAAGGAAAAAGAAGGCAATGTAGGTGGTGTCTGGGGGCCTGTGGTATAATTAACTACAATGGTGTGGCCCATAGCCTCATCAGAGAGGACCCATGTAAAGTTGTTGATCGTGTGAGGAGAATAGGGAGCAGAAAAAATGGGAGGGAAGGCCATCAGTAGGGCGAGGGTGATGTTCTTATCCATCAGAAGGCACAGGTGGGTGTCCTGTGAAGTCCAGTGAAGGAGCTAAGGAGTGGGGTGTTCGCCTTGAGGAGAAGAGAGAAACGGGACGGGCCATAACAACTAAAGTTAAGGGTCATTTGTCAGGGTGATTTCTTTTTCACTCTCTGGGACCGCGTTCTCTGGAACTGCGGCACCCTGTGGTTGTGTCCCCATTGAGGCGGCATTGCCCTCTCTGGGAGGGGCGGTTGGAGGGAGGTACTTTAGGTTCCTGGCCAGTATCCAGAGGGGATTAGATTGGCCTACCGGGAAAACACATCCAAGTCCACGGCCCATGGTTAGGAGAGGGTCGGGACTGCTCCACTGGCCCGTGAGGGGATCCTTCCATTTGACCATGAGAAGAGGTTGGTTCTTTATATTAGTCCAATGTTTTTGAAAGTGGGGGAGAGATTCTCCTTCGTAGGAGTTATGGACATTAGGTGTGAATAAGGCCATGTGGAGCTGTTGATGGGGAGAGGTTATCTCCCGATGTTGTCCTTGTAGTTGCCTCTTAAGATTTTGGTGATTCCTTTCAATAAGGGCTTGTTCCTGTGGATTCTAGGGGATCCCGGTCACATGTCGGATCTTCCAGCATTGGAAGAAGTACTAGAGCTTACAAAACAGGGCCCGTTATCCGTCTTTACCTGGAGAGCAAGCCCAAAGGTGGCAAAACATTGTAAAAAGTGGCTTTGGGCATGATTGGATTTTTTCCGAGTGGATGGTGGCCCAGCACACATGGGAATAAGTATCAATGAAGACAAACACATTTTTAGGTCTTCCAAAGGGGGAATGATGAGTGACATCTGTTTGCCATAGAAAGTTGGGCTTTAGTCCACGAGGATTTACCCCGGGTTTCTGAAGTGGGGGGAACCTGAAATAAAGGTTGGCACTCCTTACAAGTCTGAATAATCTTTTTAAGTTCCCCAGTTGGGACATGGGGGAACCAGAGGTAGAGTCCCTGCCAGTTGATGTGTGTCAGATCCTGAAAGTCCTGAGCCTCCTGTAGGGATCGAGAGTGAGCCATCAAGGGATGTTGAGAGGCAAGGGCGTTGGCCAAGGCGTTGCCCTGAGAAATGAAGCCTGGAAGGTTTTGATGACCCTGGAGGTGTTGTAAGTAAATGGGAGCCTCCCTCCGGCTTAACAGAGTTCTGACCTGAATCATAATAGGAGTGATAGGATTGGAGAGTTTCATGCTCTACCAACTGGGCTAGCCTGGCTTCAGTTTCCAACCGAAGGGGATCTACTCTTTGCGGAGGACTGTCCTATCTGCCCCCATATCAATGAGGCGATGGAAATTTTTACCATTAATGCAGATATACATTTTACGCCTAAGGCCTTTACCAGTGGCATTGTCCAATTGGCTCGAATAGGCCTTTGAGGACCTCCTTGGGATAACGGGGCTGGAGGTTGCCCCCCTCCTAGTTTAAAGGTTTCCCGTCCCTGTCAGACTTTGAACAACAATCCCTGAGCCAATGAAAGCCCTTTTTACAAAGGGGGCAAGGAGTTTTAGGTGGTCAGGAGGTGACCGGAGGTGAAGGACCTGGAGGGGCAGGGCTGGGGGTGTGGTGTGGCATAGGACATTCCCTCTTGAAATGGCCTGTTTGGCTGCAGTTGAAGCAGGCCTTTGATTTTTGCCTTGTGGCAGGTCCGAGAGAAAGAGCCTATGAGAAAGCTTGGGTTAAGGCCTAGGTTTGAGCTTGCAATGCCATGGTGAGGGATTGGGCCTGGTGGTCCTATGTTCCCACATCCTTAGCTGCAATGATCCACTTCTCCATTGACCAGTCTTTAAGGCCGTCACACCCCATCTTGTGGTCCGCATTCCTGCCATCCCAGACCAGAAGTGTAGTAAATTGGTCTCGGAGCGAGCTGACAGGGAATTTCCTTTGGAGGCTCTTTCCAGCCCGGTCTATGGAGGCCAGATCTTCCCCAGGCTTCTGGGTTATTCCAGCCACGGGGGCCTCCAGGGGCTCTTCCTTCAATTTTTTCCAAGCAGCCAGGCCTAGGGCCCTTACTCGATCAGTGTAAGTCCCCAGAATGGTGGCGTGCCGAGGGCCGGTGGCAAACGGGTCATTTGTACCCGATAACATGCCAAAGGTAATTGGAATGGCCGGGTTGGCATTTTGGTTCCTCTCCACTTGGGCATGGCATTCCTCCTTAAAGAAGGCACAGCACTTCATGAGGAGAGGACCCGGCAGGACAGCCCTGCACAGGGAGCGCCAATCCTGGTTGGTGCATTGTTGGTGAGTAAGGCCCTGGAGGATGGTTTCAGCCCAAGGGGAGTTAGGCCCATCACCCGTGACCGCCTTTTTTAGCTCCTTGAGGTCCGCTGGTTCCCAAGGGTGCCAGTGGGCGGGTTGGTTGCCCCCGGGGCAGCGTTTACCAGAAAGGCCTAAGTGGACTGGGGAACATAATGAAGCAGAGTAAGGGAGGAAAGAGCTTCTGGCAAGGGTTTCCCTCCAGCAAGCCAGGATGTCAGCCATCAGGCTCACGGAGGGTTTTGAATCCTCAGAAGAGGCAGAAGGTAGGGCAGGGCACAGTGAAGGGTGGGGGGTTGGTCAGAGGAGTCCTCGACGGGAGGGGCGGTAGCGCCAGCCCCAAGGGGGGTGCCGAGCAGCTTTGAAGGGCAGATAAGATAGGATAGAAAGTGGGAGGGTGAGGTCACCCCAATTTCCCCCGCTCTGCGCTAGCTTATGAATGTGGTGCCAGGTGTCCCAATCGAAGAGGTGGGCGGAGGGGGCCACATCCAGAACAACCCCCCAGAATTCAGCTACCTGTTCATCTATAATTTCCAGGCCTCTAGGAGGCGTTTCAGCTCTTTAAACGCAGGCCCATTTTGCTTAGAAGTTGCACTACCCATTTTCAGGGTCACACCCTGAAATACCGCTTGGTGAGCCCTACGTTGGGCACCAGGTGTTGGGGGTCTTACCACCGCACAAGGGCCAGGGGAGAGGAAAGGTGAACCCACAGTTGGGCCCCCTCGTCCCAAGAGTACCAGACCCAGGCGGGAGTCTATCGAAGCAGGAACTCACTTTATTCAGGAAGTACAGAAGCTTATATAGGGTAGAGGGAGAATGTGACAAGGAGGGGAGAGCTGGTGATGTGACGTGGTGTCTACGTAAGCAATCAGCGAGATGTCCATGCAGGCAGGCGCCGGGCGCTCGCAGCAGTAGTATTGGGATCACGCGTGGTCCACTAGGGCGGAAACGGCTTGGCCCAGTCATCTTCCTTGGTGAACACCCGAGGTGGCAGCCCCCAGAATTTCTGGTGGGCACCATCTTAGATATCACCCCACACCAATTAAGATCCTTAAGTTAAATTTATTGTTGATTTTACCCTTGATGAGGACACAATAACCTAAATTCGTAGTGGTGTCCCATGACTTTGCATTGGAGACATGTGTCCTGGCCCTTGTACCAGGTTCCTGTTTGAGCTCCTGATGTTCTGGGTTTCCTGAGTGACCAACGATTTTGTATTGATAATGAGCCCCTTTGATAAAGTCTATGCTAGTGGAGTTACTTAGCACGCAGCCCTTACAGCTGGGAATGGGGAGGTCCGAAGGCATGAAAGTGCAGAGAGCTGTGGGATTTGGGGGGGGAGGCCTGGGGGGAGCCTAGAGCAGGGCTAGAGCGTTGTGCCCTCCATGTCCGGCTTTTTCTCTGGACCTACTGTAATGTCCTTCATAGCAAGGTAGCAAATGTGTTTCCCTGAGTTTTTGGGAAAGTGTTGTGGGAACCCCGATTTGTAGCCCAGAGTCAAAAATACCAGGGACTGAAACTTGCCAGTAGCATCTGAAAAATGGTCACCCTATAGGCATGGGCCCTCATCCTGTGTGATTTGTCTCTGTGTCTGGGTAGATGATACCAGAGCTGAGCTGAAGGACACAGTGCCAAAGAGTCCTCACAAGGGCTGGGTTTAAGTGGTGTGTGGACCCCTTAAACCCATGCATGTGCACACACATGAGCAGAAGGGAGACAGCCTGGGTTTCTTACTTCTTCACTACACGGCGCACCCTCTCATAGCCTGTCAGGTTCAAACAGCAGCCCTCCTTCCTGTGAGTTACTTACACCAGGTGATACTAGCTCCACGCTGCCTCCAGCCAGAGAAGGGGCTTCCAACTTCATATTGCCAGGTGTAACCTGGCTGCTGGAAATCAGTTTATCAGGTGTGGGTGTCACAGGGATTCTGGTGGTGGTTTGGTTTGATATGGTTTGGTTTGGTGGTACTGGGGGTTGAGCCCAGGGTTTTCACATAAACTACAACCTAGACCATTTTTATTTTTGATTTTAAGAGAGGGTCTCAAAAGTTGCAAAATTACCCAGGTTGGACTTAAACTTTTGATCTTTCTATCTCAACCTAGCACAAGTGCTGGCATTACTGGCCTGCACCGTCAGGTGGGCTTTGAGGATTCTGTATTTTAAAAATGACTCCATGTATTTCCCTTTCACCTCACCCCAGCCCCAAGTCCAGCCTTCTCTTGGTCCTCCTTCTCCCGTGATCCGGATGCTGGGTTTGGAGGCTTGGAGGCTTCTGAAGGGACAGGGGAAATCTTTGCCCAAGAGGTAGAGGGGTGCGTCAGGAGAATAGCAACCAAAGAAAGAAGCCACAACAACTGGTCTGTGGTTCCTGTTTAGTGAGTCATCCAGAATAAACAGACAGATGCAAGATATATTCATGGTTTCCTGGCTGGGGAGACGGGGTGACAAGTAGGTGTGCTTTCCTATTAGATAATGAAAGCGGTTTGCACTTGGGTGGTAGCAATGGGTGCCTAGCTGTTCAGTGTACCAAAGTTCATGGTTTGTAAATGCAAAAGCATAGATTGTATCTCAAAAATTGATTGTGTTTCATTTCTTTTCTTTTTTTTTTTTTTTTTTTTTTTTTGAGACAGGGTCTCGCTCTGTAGCCCAGGCTGGTCTTGAACTCACTGTGGAGCCCAGGCTGGCCTTGGATTCAAGACAATCCTCCTGCCTCACCCTCCCGAGTGCTGCGATAACAGGCGTGCACCACCACACCCAGCTTATGTGGTGCTGGGGAATCAAACTTCGGTACTTAACACTTGACATAGCACTTGCTAGGCAAGTGGTTTAACTGCTGAGCCATTCCTCCAGCCCCTCAAAAATTGATTGTATCTTAAAAATAGGCAAAAAGAAATGGAGAAGACAGTTGAAAGCAAAGGTCTCTGGTTAGAGTGCTTAGCTAAGAAACTTGAGGCCCTGGGTTCGAACCCCCCCCCCCCCCCCCCCCCCCCCC
>PVKB01004261.1:0-24020 GCA_004027205.1 Ctenodactylus gundi | reverse complement strand
TGTGACCCTTCCCTAGTCTGAACTTCAGGACTCTGTTTTTCCTTGTCGCCGTCTTCCCTCAGCCAGGATCCCCAGCACGTCTTTGGCAAGATTTGCAATTTCACTGGGCAGCTAGTGAATTTGCCACATACTTTGCATTGTGTTGTCCCTCGTCTTGTTTTGCCATGGGATTCATTTATACCTGGAGATGTTGATGGAAGTTGTTTTGTTTTGAGACAGGGTCTCACTGTAGCCCAGCGGATCCCGAACTCACTGTGTAGCCCAGGCAGGCTTTGAACTCATGGCAGCTCTCCTGCTTCAGCCTCCCAAGTGCTGGGATTACAGGTGTTGTGGTTTGAATCTGAGGGTCCCCAAAAGCCTCATGTACCAATAGATACTGTGTTTGTACTATTGGGGGTGGGGCCTGGCTGGAAGGGGCAGAGGCTTGGGGATTAGCCTGGAGGGGCATGTGCTGGTTCTGCCCTTGCACCCTGACTTGAACTTCTCCTACCCTAATTTGTACATGTCAGGTATTTTGTCACAACAAAAAAGAAAAGAAAAAGCACCTAAGATAAGGGGCATACACCACCGTGCCTATCTAATTCTCATGCTATGCTGGAGAACCAAACCCGAGGCCTGCCTTGTGCATAGGCGTAAGGCAAGTAAGTGCCTTAACCTCTGAACTATGCTCTCAGCCCTAATGAAAGTTCTCAGTTACAGTTTTTGTTTTTTTCAGTCAGCTGTGTGCCCCAAATAGTGAATCTTTGTAAAATGAGGAGTCTCTTATTAACTGAGGTGCTGACTCCAATCACACCCTTGTTGTATAATTTGAAAGTGAGTATTCGCTAAATGTTTGCACTAGTAAGGGGCTGGTGGGGTGTGGCAAGAGGCAGGGGCTGTGGTATGGGCAGCATTCAGCCCATGAAACCTGAGACCAGGAGGACAGGAAAGGCCGGGCTGGTTGCAGGAAATAACTCTGAGGATCTGTTGGGTGTGCCTGGTTCCAAATTCTTTTCATAAGACGTCTTACTGCCTTTCTGAAAAAAGCATTTGATATGCAGAAAATTCTTGTCTCAGATTTGTAATTCCTCTTTGATGCTAGATCAAATAATGAAGTATTACTGTGTGCTTTTTCTCTCCACCCTTGATATGGGAGGGAAAGGGAGCCGCCAGACTGCCCCCTCAGCGTCCACTAGCTTTATGTCCTTCCTGCAAAGATGTCATAGCCTAGATGGTACTGTACCAGCTCCTCATCCTGTCAGCACCCGTGACACAAGGAAACTGGGTGGCGCTCATCAGGATTTCATGGGATACGGAGACAGCCCTGGGATGTCACCATTTCCCTGGTAGATATGGGTGTGGAGTCTGACAGGAAATGACATGAAATTGTGTTGCTACAGCACACCAACCCAGCCTGGGTGTGCATTACTGCTTTGCACAGTAACAAGCCGTGCAGATATTCCTCTTCTGGTTTTGAGATGCCTCGTGACCGGGGCCCTCACTGTGCCTGTGTTCCATCGCAGTCTCCTGCATGTTAGGTGACAGTGTTGCTCTCTTACTTCCTTGCCATTGGTTAAGGATTAGTTTAAAGGGGATTGATTTTAAATGGAAACCTATGTGTGCTAGAATTTTTTCCCCCAACCTTGTCTTTGTAGAGGCTGCAACCTTCTCCAAAATGCAGTGGAACGTGCCACGGGCTACGTCTCAGCTGGCTCGCAGGGTGGGCCTGGAGCCCCCGAAGGCTGCTCTGCTTGGATGCTGGCAGAACGTGCAGGGCCCCTCGCTCCAGCACAGTGCTGAGTCCCGGGCGGTCAGGGTACACAGCTCTCCTGAACGATGGCTGCACTTAGCTGCCACCCAGCGCCTTGCCGAGGAGAGGCCGCCCCGGCCGAGAGCCCTTTGCTACGGACTGTGTGAGAAGCACCCTCACGTTTCATCTGCCAGGGGCTTATCATCTAGTGCTACAGCCCAGGGGACTCCTTCTGAAAAAAAGGAAGAGCCGGATCCTTTACAGGACAAATCTATTAGTCTTTATCAGCGATTTAAGAAAACATTTAGGCAGTACGGGAAGGTTTTGATTCCTGTGCATCTCATAACTTCCGGTGTTTGGTTTGGAACATTTTATTATGCATCCCTAAAGTAAGTTCTGCTGGTTGGTGCCTTTCTCTGTTTTATCGGTGCTAATCCTAAGTTTTCTGTTGATTGATAGCCTTTATTTTTTAATGCATTCATGTCTTTCGTTGATAGGAAACTATTTTGCATGGCTATTTTTCATGATTTAGTAAGAAGAGCCAACATTTGCTCACAGTTAAGAGCCCTAGCCTCATCCCACACAGACCATACTGCCATCCTTGCCACAGGAGGAAGGAGAGAGCTGAGGCCGCAGCATGCAGGAGCAGGAGCCGCGTCTTCTGCATCTGGGGGAGGTGTCTGTCTGAGAGAGTTGCAGCATTGTGGGGCTCTGTACTCAGTGTTTAGGTCATGGAGCTGAAGGAATAGCACTTGCCTCGCAAGCCCGAAGCCCTGAGTGCAGTTCCCCAGCACCACATAAGCTGGGCTTGGTGGCGCAGGCCTGTAATCCCCGCACTCGCACTCTGGAGGCTGAGGCAGAAGGACTCCCATGATTTCTAGGCCAGCCTGGTCTCCGTAGTGACATTAGGAGCAGCCTGGACTACAGTGAGACTCTGTCTCAAAAAATAAATAAAAATAACCGCCCTAACCCTGGGGAGCGGAGTTGGGGTGTGCTGAGGAAGTGGTGTCTGGTGAGGGAGTGAAGATCAGACAGGTAATTCTGACCCTGTTCTCTCCCTTAACAGAGTTACTGGTTTTGCTCTGATGCTTGTGTTTTTTCCTTCACTTCTGAGGATCGATTGAACCTAGGGCCTTACACAGGTTTGGCCAGCACTCTACCTCTGAGTACATCCCCGGCCATTTTTTATACGTTACATTGAGACAGCATCTCATAAATTTCCCAGGCTAGCATTGACCAGTGACACTCGTGTCTCAGCCTTCTGATTATGCTAAATCAGGCTGCACTTCTGCACTTGGTGAGATGCAGATCAGTGCGGATGCGTGTGCTTCCAGTAAGATGGTCTCCTGGTGTTCAGTTAATTAGCTTTTAAACAAAGTGTAATGAGTACAAATTATGATGACTTATCTGGGTATTTCCAGGTAATTTCTTGGCATTATCCTTAAATTTGTGTTTACTGATATAACTGAGTTTGTGTTTCTTCCCTAGAGGAGTGAATGTCGTTCCTTTTCTGGAGCTCATTGGGCTGCCCGACAGTGTGGTGAACATCCTGAAGAACTCCCAGAGTGGGAACGCCCTCACTGCTTACGCCATGTTTAAGGTGGGTGCCAGGCTGCTCCCGCACCTGAGCTCCCAGAGTGGGAGCACCCTGACTGCATGCATCACCCTTAAGGGGGGCACCCTTGCCTCTTCCCACATGCTCCGCACTGCCACCCCCCAATGTCTCAGCTCTTCTTGGGTTTTCCTTAACCAGAGATCCTCACGCCACCTGGTCTTATTGAAGCTGGGCATTTTTTTTTATTGTGTATAATACTTCAGCTTTTCTTAGCAAATCAGATAGGAAAGTTTATGCAAATGATTTTTGGTGGGACACCTCAGGATTTATTTTTTTATTCCCTCTGGACTCAGGCATTGTAAAATTTTTCTATGAGTATTTTGGAAGGAAAGATTTATAAAATCACAGATTTTGCCATATTAATCTCATTTTTTTAATTGTCAAAAATTTAAGTTCTGTGATGCTGCTTGAAGTGCTGATAAAATGGATTGAATTCATAAGTTACCAGTTGTCTAGTTCAGTGGCTGTAATTTAGCTGTGAATCCAGTTGTGATGGTGACGGAAGCCATTCACCCGCCTGCGGCCGGCCCATCCTGTGGCCAGGGCCTGGTCCCACCAAGGGTCCCTCATGAGGTTTTTATTTCTTTGGTGAGCAGGAACCCAGATGCAGATGCCTCCCTCTGTGTTCTTCCTATTCCTGGTGCATGAGGCTGTGCCACCATGGGTGGCTGCTCTGTGTTTTTGGGAACCCACTTTCTCACCTAGAACAGTAGGCAGAGAAGCAGAGACTGACGTGGGGTATGGCAGAGGGGGCTCAGGAGGCCAGGGAGTCTGTGGAGCTGGTGGGGTACAGCAGGGCCTGCAGGCGTGTGCTCTCAAAAGCCCTATGGTCCAGCCTTGAGCCCTGCCCTGCTGCCGGCCGGGCACCGTACAGGAATGCGCTGATGAACAGCGCACAGAATGCTTTCCCTTGTGAAGCCTGCTTCCTGACGTGGGGGAGGTGAGGAGGCACCGGTGGAGGTAGATGGTAGGACCTTGGGTGTGTACCAGGGCCAGGGATGAATGTGCAGTTGTGCTTTGCAGTGGGGTCTCTTAGTGTGCAGGCCCCACTGAGAAGGCAGAGCTGTGATCTGGCAGCTCTGAGGGGTGTTCCCAGCAGAAGGAACCCTGGGCTGAGGTCCTGAGGTCCTGAAGCTGGGTGTGGCAAGACCCATTGCCAGCATCTGCTCTCTGTCGGCAGAGTCACTTTAGCTGTTGTCTTGACAACAGGTGGCAGCAGGGGCAGAGCTGAGGCCAAGGCAGAGGCAGTGACCAGGCTGGAGTCCTATGGGAGCTGTCAAGAGGTGGCTGCACTGTGGGTGTATTTTGAAGGGATCATTGGGGGGGAGGGGTGTGTTTGTTTTTTGATGATCTGGATGTAGTTATGGAAGAGAAGGACAAGTCCAGGCCGTGCTGTTGGCTTGGGCTGCTTGATCTACTCTTTGGTTTTCATCATTAAATCTCTTGCTGCTAGAGCTGGCCTGTCCCAGGCTCTTGTGTGCCACTTGCAGGCTTCTGGAAGCCCCTGCGAGATGAGACCCCCAGGGGCAGGAAGATGGTTTAGAAGTGTAGCAAAACCAGATGCAGCAGGAGACTTTTCAGTCTTCTTCTGCCTCCCATCATTGACGGACTCTGGCTCTTACTCAGCTCCAGAGATGGGGGGGTAAGGGGGCATAGAAACAGGCGGGCCTTTGCAGTGGTGAGTGGGCAGGAGCCCTCACTGAGATTCCAGGTGAAGCTGCCCCCACAGCATGTGGTGAAGGACGTCAGTACTGTCGCATCCTGGGCGAGCTGTAGGGGGTGATGCTCGTGAATGTGCACAGAAGGTTGCCCTTGCTCAGGCAAAGCATACAGAGGGCCAGAGCAATAGCCCTGTGAAGCAGGAAAGCAATTTATACTGTTAGCTTACTGCCCAGCATTTAAATTTCAACCTGATTTTGATTACAAGCATGGACACATTTGGTCTGCCTGCCCTTTTTTTTTAAAGATTGCCACACCAGCCCGCTACACCGTGACCTTAGGGGGAACGTCCTTCACTGTGAAGTACCTGCGGAGTCGTGGCTACATGTCAACCCCACCGCCTGTCAAGGAGTATCTGCAGGACCGGATGGAGGAGACCAAGGAGCTCATCACAGAGAAGATGGAAGAGACGAAGGGCAGACTCACCGAAAAACTACAAGAAACCAAAGAAAAGGTTTCTTTTAAGAAGAAAGTGGAGTAAGATGCCTTCTGTACCAACCTGCAGGCTTTCCTTGCACTTTTACTCTCTGAAGACTGGGGCAGACAGACATGCTTCTGATCCTTTTTTTTGTTTGTTTAGTTGCCCGAATATACCAGTTCTCCTCCAAGGATTAAAGAACTGAGCTGCCTTTTTAACATAAATACCACTAGGAAAACTTTTGAAAGGAAGACATGAACCAAAGGTAAGAACTTCTCAGCAGTAGAGGCAGTAATTAGGGGCAGGCCTATGTCTCAGAAGTCAGCACCTTTCCCCAGGTCTGCCAGAGTCCATCTGTGTTGTTACCTGCCAGTTTGCTGCATGCAGACAGGCGTCAGCTCCTTAGGTGCCCGTGTGGCCAAGGACAGGATGGTAACACTGGATCTCCACCCTTGGCTGAGGCTTTCCTGTATTTCGGGTGGCCACCGGGAGCCGTCTTGCCCCATGCAGAGTGCTTGTGTAGGAGGAAAGTTAGCCCTTCTATGAAAAAGCATCCAATAGTTACTTACCAATTAAAATAGAGACTTTATATGAAGAAAATTGAATAAAAGCTCAATCTTATGTATGTAAATGTAATGTTTGGTTACATGTAAATGATAGGTGGACCCCTTTAGTTTTTACCTGAAGCTTGTCAAAATAACATTTTTAAAACAAATACATGGCCATGATACTTTTTCAAGCCTGTGTATTGAGGTGGTCTTTCCTGGAATATGGGATTTTCTTTTGTTTGTGCCCACTTTAGCTGACCTTTTGGAGGAAAAGTGATTGCTGAAACCAGATATCCATCAGCAATGACTTAAGCCTTGAAGGTCTGGGAGCCCACAAGGTGCCCACTGTCCCCGCACAGCCCAGCTCATGAGGTCTGTGTCTGTCTCCAGCATCTCAGTCTGACTTACTGTGTTTTTATTGTGGAGCAAATCTTAAAATCAGGGCTACAGGTTTTCTTTCTCCTACTTCATTAATGAGTATGTATGTGATACATAATGTTTACATTGAGCTGGAGTATTTTGTGCACATACATATCACATCAGAGTTATAAACACTTCTTCCCTCCCTTTATTGACCCTACCCCTCCCCCATTTAATTCTACGAAATGTTTGTATTCTGAGTTTCTCATATTAGTGTAACTATTCCATATTTAACCTTCGGTGTCTGAGTCACTTCACTGAGTATGATGATCTCAAATTGTGTCCATTAACCTACAAAAGCCTCAAAACTATCTGTCTTTAGTAGTACTCCACTGTGTACAAATACAATTTTTGTATCCATTGGTCTGTTGATGGAGTGTTACACATTTTAGCAATTGTTAGTTGTGCTGCCGGGAACATAGGTGTACATGGCATACATGTATCTCTCTTATATGATGCTTTTAACTCTTCTGGAAAGATTACCAGAAGAAATTCCAGCCTTTTAATTTCCATACGCCCTCCATAGTGTTTGTACCAGTTTGCAATACTATCAGCATTGTAAGAGGATTCCTTTTTCTCCACAGCCTCACCAGCACTGATTGCTGTTCGAGTTCTTGACAAGTGCCACCCTCCTGGGGTTAGACGTTATCTCAGTGATGTTTTGATTTGCGTGTCTCTAATCGCTAAGGATATTGAACATCTTTTCATGTATTTAATCAGGTCTTTGAATATTCTACTTATTAGCCTTATCTGAGGTATAGGTGGTGAAAATTTCTTCCCATTCTTTTAGTTCTCTCTTCAGTCTACTGATAATTTCCTTTGCCATGCAGAAACTTTGATACAGTGCTGTTTGTTGATTCAGAGGTTTTTTTTTTTTCTATTTTCTATTCTATTAAGAAAGCCCTTGCCTACACCTACATCCTTTCAATTTTTACCTTGTCTTCCAGAAGGTTTACTGTTTTGGTTTCGATATCTAGGTCTCTGATCCACTTTGACTTGATTTTGGTGCACACTGACGGGTATCTAAGTTCATTCTTACGCGTGTGGATGTTCAATTTTCCCAGCGCCGTCTGCTGAAGAGGCTGGCCTTCTTCCAGTGTTTGCTTTCAGCTCCTTTATCAAATACCAGGTAACTGAGAGTACTTGAGTTTGTTTCTGCATCCTCAGTTTTGTTCCATTGGTCAACCTGCCTGTTTTCGCCAGTACCAAATAGTTTTTATAACTGTTGCTTTGTTATATAACTTGATGTCTGGAATCATAATGCTGCCTGCCTTCGTCTTATTACTCAGGATTGCTTTGGCTGTTCTGTGGCTCCTGTGGCTCCATAGGAATTTAAGGATTATGTTTTCAAGTTCCGTGAATTTCGATAGGGATTACATTGAATCTGTCTATCGGTTTGGAGAGTGTGATCATTTTGAGTATATTAATTCTGCCTGTCCAGGAACAGGGGATGTCTTTCCTTGTCTTCTTCACTTTCTTTCTGGCGTATAATTCAGTTTTCTTTCTAGAGTATAACACAGTTTCCTGTGTAGAGGTCCTTCACTTCTCAGGTTTATTCCTAGGTATTCGAAATGTTGATGGGCTATGGAGAATGGAACTAATTCTTCTGAGCTTTCTCAGTGGAGTCATTGTTAGAAGAACACTTTTGATATTTTAGTACTGATTTTGTATCCTGCAGTTTGAATTTATTATTTCTAAAAGTTTCATGATGGAGTTTTGGTCATCTTTGATGTAAATAATCATATCATCTGCAGATAATGATAGCTTGACTTCCTCCTTTCTGGTCACAGGCCTTTTATTTCACTCTCTTGCCTCATTGCTGTGGCAGGAGTTTTCTGAACTATGCAGAATCGGAGTGGTGCAAGTGGACAGACGTGTGTTCCTGGTTTAAGAAGAGATACTTTCAATTTCTCCCCATTTACTATGATACTTGCAGTAGGTCTGGTATATGTTGACATTGAACTTGAGTATTTTGTGCACATATATATCACATCAACATTACAGTCCCTTCCCCTCTATCAGTTTGAGTAATGGCCCTTCTATACCTTTTCTGCTCAGAGTTGGCTACAGTTTTTCTTGCCCAGGGTTACACTCAGTACACCTAACCCCTGCATCAGGCTGCTTTTCTCCTGACTGTGGTGTGGTGAAAGCCATCTGGGGCTGGGCCATCCACCATGGTGGACTTGAGTCCAGCAGGATGATTTACCTTCTGGCACAGAGTTTCCTGCACAACTTCATGCTGGTAGGATGTTTCCACATCCAAACATCATTTTAGGGTGTTTTCTTTGAAGTAAAATACCATGTAATCCCAGCACTTTGGAAGGCTGAGGTAGAATGGTCATGCACTGGGATTGTAGCTTGGGAGGCATAGAAGTTATTAATCCTACCTGGCTTGGTGGCACATGCCTGTAATCCCAGTGCCGTAGGAGGCTGTGGCAGGAGGGTCACAAGTTCACATTCAGCCGGGACAATTTAGCGAGAACCCGTCTCAAAATCAAAAGGCCTGGGTATGTAGCCCAGCAGTAGCCCACTTAACCTAGCAGCATAAGGCACTAGGTTCCATCCCCAACACTGAAAGGAAAGAGAAAAAAAAAATAGTTACGGATCCCTAGGCTGAAGTTGCTTTTCCTTTCATTTATGCAGTTTTTTGTGACTGCTGGTCTAATCTGACTAAGGGACATTCTGCTCGTGCTTGGTTTGAGACCAGGGACACACTGTGGCGCTATTTGGCATCAGGACTGGTGAGGAAACGAGGGGTCGGTGTACTGCTCACCCAGTCCTGCGTCCTGGCGCATGGCCAACAGAACGTAGTGACACGTGGAGGTGAAGTGATCACAGGTGACGAGGGCTTACTGCGTGTGGACCACGGCTGCCCTGCCCAGCACCTTCCGAACATAGCTCACACCATGAGGGAGCTGGCAGGCTGGAGGGACCTGTGAAGAACCTGAGGCCACAGGGACCCAGAGACAAGACCCACTCGGTGAGTGAACAGTGGGGATTCGGAAGAGATTGGGTATCACGGTTACTTTCTCGTTGCTGGGTCAGAATACCGATATCCACAGTCCAAGGGAGGAAGGATTCAGTGTAGCTGTTGTAGGTCACAGTCCACTTACAGGAAGCCAGCAGTGGTGACAGCACATGGTGGAAGTCCGCAACTAAGGAGAGAGCAGGACAGGATGCGCACAGCATGGGGACACAAAGCCCAGGACCCACCGTTTCCAGCCAGGCCCCACTCCCAACAGCACATGGAAATCATAGGTAGTCCCAACATCCAAATACACGCAACTTTGGAGACACTCCAGATGTAAGACACAAAGTATGAGACTTGGTTTACTTGAAAAAAAAAAAAGCAAAACCACTCTTCAAAGTCCCTACCAGGAAGTGTACATTGCCAAGACAGACTTTCGCATGGAGTAGGTGCTGTGTGGATTTCAACAGAGGAGGAAAAAGGTTACCTGCACTGGTTTCTGTCCAGTAGTGGCAGTAATAAAATATGCCTTCAAATACTACCTTGTCTATGCATTACCACGGAATCTACCTCCTTATTCACAGTGAAAGGACCTTCATACTTATGCCAAGGACAGGATGGAGCCACTGACTGTGTCAGTGATCTCAGAAGGTAATTCTGGGCATTTTAGGCATTTTAAGCTTCTCAACAGAGTAGGACGAAGGGATCTAAAGCAGAGGAGGAAGCCACTTCGTAGGTGCAGAGCTCACAGCATTCGCTGCACTGGGTTCTCGCGCTGGGGTGCTTTGCCTACTGGTCCAGGCAGATGGCAGAGGTTGCAAAATAGGCACTGCTTTCCTGGTGTTCCAAAAAAATCAGTTCTGCAAAATGTTTATGTGAGGAGCTTAGTGGTTGTACCTCTTGCCTAGCAAGCACAAGGTCCTGAGTTCGAGTCCCCAGCACCTGTGTTTGAGGCCAGCCTGAGCTGCACAGTGGGCTCAGGACTAGCCTGAACTACAGAATGAGACCCTGTCTCAAAAATACTTAAAAAAAAAAAATGCCTACATCTTGATCTCAAAATCCTTCAGGAAGGAGTGGAACATGGAGCATGTTGTCTCTGATGGCACGGTGGGCAGGTCCTGGTGGAGAGGCTGATGCAGCCTCACCATGAGAGGCAGTTTCAGGGTGAATGCCTGCAGCTTGAGGACCCCAGGGCGTGGGCAGGCCAAGTCACCCGCCTTACTGCTGAGTATGGGGGACCCCTTCTCCCTCCTTCTGTCCACTTTTTTCTTGAATATTCATCAGTTTAAGTGTTAGGAAAATATCTCTGCTGAGGAATAGGTGCACTAGTAGAGTGTGCGCTGACGGGGCCACTGGGCAGGGCAGGGGCCGGAATCGGGGACAGGTCCCCCAGGCCCACTGCTTCCTCCTTTGCTTTAATGTTTAACAACATTAAAGCCTAACCCTCATCCCTCCACTTCAATAAAATAATCAGATTGGCCGTGGACCACTGCATGATGCACAGGATGAGCAGTAGTGGCAGTGCCTTGTCTCCCTTGACCCAGGCACGTGCTCTGTGCCCTGGGCTCCATGATTCTGGCTCTTGAGGACCATGCCACACGTCCTTACGTGCACTTACCTCAGCTGCACCTCAGACTTGAGCTTCTGGGACACAGTTCTGCTGGTTTGTACTGAGTCAGAATCAATTTCACTTAATACGGTGACTTGGCTGCCTCACTGTTCAGACACTGGCTCCTGGTGCTTCGGCGAGGGAGCCGGAAGCCCTGGCTCCAGGATGGGAACCAGGGTTCCGGCAGCATGCTCACTTGTCCGTGCTGGAAGCAAACTCGGGGCATGGTGGCACCTAACTTGCCTTCCTTGCTCCTTTTGGTCCACTCATGAGAGACGGGTCTCTGTCAAGCATGCTGCCAACAAAGCCAAACATGTTATTGAACAAATATATTCACATAACTCAAACCCCTGATTTAGAGGACCCTAGAGCTTGGCAGTGAGTAGGTTATAAAGACATGGATGCCTAGAGCTCTGGTGATGGTCGCTGTAGTAGGGAGCTGGTCAGCAACTCAGGTTCGTAGCTCCAGATGGGTGTCAGGTCCTTGCCCTGGGACTCTGGAATCCTGTGTAGGAGCTTGGTGCTCCTGCCATGTCACCACGTCCCAACTGTTCTGCTGGAGCCATTCATCTTGTAGCTCGTTACTTCATGGGTTTGTTGTTTTGGGGGGGAGACATGGTCCCACGTTGTAGTATAGGCAGGTTCTGAGCTGCCTGCAGTGGAGCTCCTGGACACCCCTGACTACGGGGCTGCAGTGCAACAGGAGCCCGTGAGTGCTGCTGCACTGCACTAAATCCTATCGGAACCCAGCTAGGTCTGCTTCTCTTCCATCCACCGCCCCCTATCCTACTGTTAGCCACACAGGGACCAAGGGCACCACACACCAGGCTGTTAGCCTCAACCCTGGAGGTCTGCCTGGGACGTACCGGTGGAGTCTAGTGCAGAAGGGCCAACCCCACCACTGGTCACAACATGCCCGAACAAGTGCATCTCTCTCTCTCTCTCTCTCTCTCTCTCTCTCTCTCTCTCTCTCTCTCTCTCTCTCTCTCTCTCCCCCTCCACTCACATGTGTGCACACACACACACATACATGGGTTCGAGACACATGGTGCAGGCCCGGAGCTGACAGCCCTGGGTGTGCCCGTCAGGGCAGGGAGGGCTCTGTCTGACTCAAGGCTCCTCCATGGTAAGATGCAAGCAAAGCGAGATGGCACCTGCCCCTCTGTCCATGCTCAAGTAATGAGAACGGACAGCACTGGCAGCACGTGATGTTAGGGGCAACAGCCACCACCAGACTACAGTCCCCTCAGAGATGGCTGTAGTTCCTCCACCGTGGATGTGCCCCAGCCGACCACAACAGCTCCTGTCCCCTGGCCATACCACTGGGCATTCATCTCATGACATTGATAGACATTCTCAATAGACAAAAAATAGTCCACGACCGCTGAAAATAACTAAAGAAAAACGGGAACGATAATAAAATTAGAGAACATGTGTGGGCAAAATATTTGGTATGAAATGTGGCAGAAGAATAAAATTTTTTAAAACTTGCCTTTAAAAGGAGAAAGACAGAGCTGCTTGATACTCGGCTTGTTTTGTGTTTTCAGTCTGCAACACCACACCTTTAGAAGCAGCGATGGAAAGGAAGATGTAAGCTTCTCGTCTCCCCACTGCACAGGCCCCTCACGCGGCCACGTCTATCTGTTCCTTCCCAAGGGCCCTCCCTGTAGAGCACAGAGAAGCCATCCCACCACTCCGGTGGCAGCAGCCAGAGCAACTCAGAGCCACGACCCCCTCCAGCCCAAACCCAGCTCGCTGGAACAGCGATGAATGGGATGTTTGCAATCCAAACAGTTATCAGGGCCAAAAAAGGTGAAATGAAAAACACCACCTACAGTCTGTTCATCTCAGAAGGATTGATTGAAACCTCACTAACACAGTCTCCTCAGCCACATTTGTGTTGTTAGTAGCCTGTTCACGGGATTTTTAACTCCCACTAAATTAGTGACGAATGCATGTTTCTGTGATCCACTGGTGACCCTGACAACACTTCCTCCTGCAGATGATGGGGGCCTGATGACACAAGAGGGGCCAGCCAGAACCATCAACCCTTGAGAAGGAGCCAATAAAACCCCATCAGCTGTAAAACAGCCACGATGCCCCACAGCCGCTGGCACGGCCAAGGTTTCTGACCAAGCATGGTCTATGCAGCTCCATCCTGGCTCCAATTTACTTCCTAAATTGAAACATGGAGGGAACACTGAGACTCCATCAGGCAGTTCTCCGTTGTTCATTCACCTGCATTTTCTGAGGAGCAGATTCCTTCCAGAAATAGGAAAACTTTCTTATGTATAATTTTTCACAATACAGTATCTGATTTGAGGCAGGTGCTAGTAGATACACTTCCTCCAAGAAGATTTTTCTTAGATGTTTCCAGAGAAAAATCTGTAATGCCTGGGATGGATAGAGGAGGGACGTGCTCAGTCCGCAAGCTGGCAGCGTGTCTTCCAACATGGGGCCTACAAAGCCTTGACTGGTGGCTAATGAAAGGTACCTCTCAAGTCCTGTAAGTATGGCTAGTCACAGGCACACATGTACAGACACACACAGACATACATGGATCATAGGGCTGCTGACCAACCAGGTCAAACTCTGGCAGAAAGACTCCCTCCTCCCTGCTAGTGCATCTGTCCTCCTCTTCCACTTCCAAGACAAGAACTGGCCACACTCTGCACAGCCAGAACCTGGCCCAGAGGAAACCACACAGAGTACTTCTGTGGCAAAGTGGAGATCGCCAGGGAACGTTCAAAAGCAGTCTACGCTACCATCCATTCCCCTCCTGGTTCCCATGGAAATGGACCACCCACCCAAAACTAGGGTAAGGATAGCATTGCTGGCTCTCCCTGCAATCTGTTTCCATGGGAACTGCAGGAGAGGAGGCTGGGGAGCCCACAGCCTACAGATCACCCCACTGGATGGAATGACAGCATGTGGGGCCCTGCAGGCTGGCTTAGGGACTGAGGCGCAAGCTAAGTGTGAAAGCGACGCCAGCCAGCCACACGCCAGCAGGAGGCACCCCCTCACAAACATCCCTTCAGCCACCTTCAGATGCAGTCCTTCCTCAGCGTCCGAGCCAGGACCCCAACCAGGTACGGCACCACCACGTCCGGGCCAGCACTCCGCGTGCTTCCCCCGCTGCAGGGTTGCTGAGGCTGCTGGTCCACGCACCACATCTGAGTAGCAAGACTGAGGGGCTCTGGGACCTCTTGTCACACCGAAAGTGGGGACTCAACACTGCAGTATCCTGGCCAGCCACTGTGGTACATGTGCACCATGGCACACAGGCACGTGGCACACACATACCATGGTACGCACACACCATGGTACACCGTGGAATATACACAACAAAGCTCACCCACACCGTAGCACTCAGACACCATGGTGCTCACACACCGTAGTACACACCTTGGTGTACACATTGCACACACACCATGGTACATACCATGAAGAACATTCTTCACTAAGTACACAGTACATACACACCCTGGCATACTTGATGACACATGCACCGTGATACACACTATGGAGTCCATACACCATAGTGCATACACACCATGGCACATATGCTCCACGGCACACGGGCATCGTGGCACACACCTGCCGTGGTACACAGACCCCACTGCACACACACACTGTGAGGTATTACTCAGCAACGACCTGACTGGCCACCAGCAAGGGCTCTGAGGCAGCTGCTGGGTGCACGGTTGGTGGGTGACTCAGGCCACGCTCCATTCCCTTCTCTGTCTCTGCCCCAGAGGTAGCCATGGCAACCAGAAGGCAACACAACATTCAAACTCATGTGAGGTTATCGGGTGTCCACAGTACCCTTCAAAATCAAATTTCTCCACAAAAGGTTAAGAACAAATTCCACATGGGTGAGGTTCAAGCTAGGGGTGGGAAGTGTGTGTAACACTTAGAAAATATTTATAAATAGGAGCATATTATCAAAGAGGGACCCCTGCACATTTTAAAAGGAAAAAAACTTGGGAGCTCTGGAGTTTATTATTTTAAACTTAGTTGTTTGGCTAGCCTTAAAATCCCTAGTCTAACAGCAAATGTACAGAGTGAAAGTCAAGACAGCTTAAAGCACGCAGAGTACTATCTGTAGTATTTGCCTCTGTTCGGAGCCGCAAAGCAGTTCTAAATCACACAAAACCCATCTGTACCATCAGAACAGTGCCCGTCAGCCTGCACTGGGGTCCCGTCTCACCTGTCAGAATGGCCGTTGTCAAGTAACCACAACAGTTCAGGAAGGAGGATGAGTGAGGAAGGGAAACATACGCTGCTGGCAAGAACGTAAACCGATGCGGCCATTATGGAAAACAGCCAAGATTCCCCGGAAACGAGAAACAGAACTACTTGCGACCCAGATAAGCCAGGCCTAGCTATATGTCCACAGGAAATGAAATCAGCGTACAAAAGAGACCCTGTGCACCCACACTAGGGGGCACGATAAAAAAATACCACAACATGGAACCAGCCTCGGTGCGCACCCACAGACAGAACGTGGCACGTGCACACAGCAGAGTACCATTCCGCCGAGGAGAATGAAATCCGCCACTGGCAGGAAAACGGACAGAACTGGGCCCCCCGCTGGAGGAATTAACCAGGACACGGGATGGGTAGTGCGCACTTCCCTGCCTGTGCGAAAACTCAGGACGCCCTAAAAGAAGAACAGGGACTTTGTGAACTGAGATGGGAGGGCGGGAGGGCAGAGGAAGGCCGCGTGAGCCGAGAGCGCGGCGCGCGTGGGAGAGTCCACGAGGCTCCCGGCTGGGCCGTCGCGCCGTGCTGACAGAGTGCAAGCGCGTGCACTCACTGTTCCACTTGAAAAGTCTCCATTTCTCTCCTGTGCAGAGTTCTCTGTTTCATTAAGTACACTGTGTATTTCACAGTTCAAGATGCATTTATCTTTGAAAATTAAAATATGATCAAAGCGTTTAGCTGCAAATAATTGAGTTATATGATAAACCTACTTGAAAAAGCAATCTGACACACGCTACCCAATGCCACCCTGTCACTGCGGGCCACCGACACAGTGAGCCCGCGACACACGCCACGTGCTGCAAGTCACACATCATCCGTTCGGTATTTGTGGGTGTCTATTAGTGTTTCTCAGCGTGCATGTCTCTCAGGGTCCGGGTAGAACCTCTGGTGTGGTTTGGATCTGGGATGTCCCCCAAAAGCCGCATGGATCTAGCTGCTGTAGAGAACCCATGGAACCACAGGCTGTTGAGGGGCCTGGTGGGAAGGTGCCCGACACTGTGGTGTGACCCAGGAGCGGGTCGCTGGGACGTGACCCAGAAGGATACCCTAGTGCCACCCTTCCCTGCTCGCTTGGCTTCCTCTCTGCCATGCTGTGAACAGGTCACCTCCACATGTGCCTCTCCCGTGGCCGGCCAGCCATGAATGGGCTGAGACCTTTGGAATCTTTGAGGTATAGTAAGTCTTCCCACCGTTAATTACTGGATATCGGGTACTGAGTTAGTTACAGCAACACAAAAGCTGAAGATCAGACTGAGCTCTGCCCACTGCGCCCCCCCCCCCATACCAGCATTACCTTGCTGCATGCCTCAGTATCCCCGGAAAGGCAGAGCCAGGCCAGGGCACCAGTCACCTCCCACCGCAGAGGAAGAGACAGCGTCCCCCTGCGGGGGGAGGAGTGACAGCCAAGGGCCACGGCACAAAGCCTGGCCGGCACTACTCATTTAGACCCAGGACAAATGGAAAAGGGAGACACTGCCACCCACGCCAGCCACTGTCAATTAAAGCAGCTCTGACACACTGAAAATTAAAGTAGGGTAAATGGGAACCGTGGACGGTAACAACAAATCAGTCTGCACACTCTGCTAAATGACCAAATGCAGGGCAAAGGGGTAAGAAGAGGGGTGGTCGGCTGCTGAGGAAACCCCAGCCTTGCCCCGGCCCTCCACCCGCCTGACCCTCTCCTCTCCAGCCTCGGTTCACACAGGGATTGAGAAGAAATACACAGCCAGCCAGCAGAGAGCCTTCCAGCTCAGAGGGCAGAGGAAAGAATCAGGGGTGGTAGGAATCACACCAGTTATTGAATGATGACACGAAATTCAAACAGACCCTGAGCTAGGGGCACCTCAAATACAGACGTGTCTGTGTGGGTCAGCGCCTCCTACTGGTTCTGCCTCTAAAGGGTCCAGAACTGTCCAGAGCCTGAGCAGAGGACCATGCCAGTCACACCGGGCTTTGGGAGACTGTCCCTATCCAACAGCACCCCTCCACCACGGCACCCCCAGTACCAGCCCAACGCTCCTACCTACTAGGTGGGCTGGCTCGCTGGCCTCCTTCCCTCTGTCCCGTGAGAAGCAATTCAAAGCCCCTACGTGTATAGCAAGACTCAAAGCATCGTGGTCTTCCTCTTTGCAGGAAACAGACAACAAAGTGCCTCCGCAGGGGATTTTAAAGTGTGTCTGCCACGTGCAGGCTGTGCACCTCCACAAAAAAGCCAAAAAGTACCATCAGTGAGGAACCTTTTTTTAAGGCAAAAACGTTCACTGTGGTAAAGAATAAAAAACAGAGATACAGCAAACAATACTGACAGCGTCCAGAGTTAACCAATACTAAAAGCTGGGCACAGGTCCCCGAGATCCTATGATTTTAGATGTATGTTTTTAATAAAAAATCACATCACACCAGACACAAATACGTGTTTCCATTTACCGTGTTAGAGCCAGCCCTCTGTCAACTACACTTAGGCTTTGTAACAGAACGTTTACATAGTCTCAGTGAGTTTGAGTTCAATCTCTCAACACTCACGTAAATAAAATTAAGACTAAAATTCAAACTCACTACTACAGACCCTTCCGCCGCCAAGTCCGGGTGTCCTGGCGTAGCAGCCAAGGGCCTGCTCCACGTCCAGGCTGGCAGGTGCCGCACCAGCAGGCAGCGTTATGCCCCATGCCGAGCCATGGGGCGGTTTAACCTAACTGCATGGTGCTGCTAGTCTGGCAATTAGTGCTTCCCGTTTTTAAAAAGGAGGCTGACTCCACAGACTCAGAGTGCCTGGGAGCCCACCACAGGTGCCAACGTCTCACTGAAGTGCTGCGCCTGACGCTGAGGGCTGGCATCACCACTGAGCGTCAGAACGGCTCCTAAAAGCAGAGGGTACAGACCAACATGCACCTTAGGAAAACGTGGCCACTGAAAGCACAAGACTGCCCTCAGCACTTACCCCAGAGTCCTGTGATGTCACGGGTTGCTCTGTTCAGACAGCGCTCCTTCTGACACGGGCACACCCGAGACATCTGCATCTTAATTTCCACTCTTCTCCCTCTGGTACAACCCTCGGATTCCCACTGGAGAAGCCACCTGCAGCCACCCCTGCCACCCACTTCCTCACCCGTCCTTACTGTTCTCAGGCCTTTGCCAACACTTAGGGTTGTGGTATTAACCTGATAACTAGAGTGCACAGAGCTGGTAGGACATCATGGGTTTTCCCCAAGGGGTGAGTCAAGCTCTACAGCACTACAGCAGTAGTTTTCCAATGAAGTATTTTTCTGCAGGTGCAGACAGACACCACAGTTTGCACCCAGTGACCTACTTACTGTATTGTAATCTCCGTAACTGAAACTGTAAGGGAGGCGGCCGCCCACAGCGTAAGTACAATCTTTCACTCAAGAATAACTTAAGTCTGCCACCTCTGCACTCCCCCTTCCCATTTCTATTACACTGGCTTACCGACAGTTCTGCATATCAAGCTGCGTTCTGCTACTTTTACCTTACTGTGTTCAATCTGTCTTCAAAAACGTGTATTTCTACTAAGGTCCAGCTAAAAGTGCTTGGATGCAACTTGCAGTGAGCAGACGAGACCCAAGGGCCAGCTGCTGGCCCAGAGGTCTCAGAACCCCACAGCAGCCCCAGGTGGCTCTGTGTTCCCCCAGTACCCACTCCAAATCACACCCTGACCCCCTCTGTCAGTCCCCTCAGCCCATGGTGACAACGTACTCCACAGTTCCACATATGAGGTCTCCTGGGGCTACAAAAGATTGAATACTAAGGTCACCAAAACATTCAACTGCACGATTTTAGAAAAGCACAATATGGTTCCTGTACGGTTTGGGCCTGGGATGTCCCCCCAGAAGTCTCGTGGGTTTAGATGTTGTGGAGCATCGATGGAGTTCATGTCCGTTGTGAGACGGGCATAGGCTGGAAGGGGCTGACGACGGCTGGGCTTGGCCTGGGAGAGGCCAGGCCAGCTCCTCCCTTCCCCCCTCTCCCGGCTTCCTGTTTTCCACGCCAGGAGCAGCTTCTTTCTGGTGAATTCTACTCCAGGAGCTTCCATCACTTCCGGCCACCCACGAATGGACTCAGGACCTTCTGACACTGTCAGCTAAAATAATTTCCCTCGCTTAAGTTGTAGATGTTGAGTATTCTGTCCCAGCAATAAAAACTAAGACAACTTCCACACTGAAAAATATAGAATACGTTCTCCCAGGAAAAAGACGTGTCCAGTCCACCCTGTGAGAGTGCACGGCTGAACGAACTATCCAAGCACCCCAAGTGACTTGCACAGGCCCCACGTCCTCTACAGAAAGGAACCCCTCGACCATGGGCCGGTACCAGTCCATGGACTTGGCAGGACCAGGCCTCCGGGACAGACGAGTGGCCGGCAGGAGGCACGCGGCCAGCAGAGCTCCGCCGCCTGCCGTGACTAATGCTGCTGCCGAGCTTTCTGCCAGCTCCCCTCCTGCTGCTGCCACTGCCACGCTGACCCCAACACGAAGCAGGTGCTCCCCACCCTTGGGAGAACATTCTCCAACCATCCAGTCCCTGGTGTAACTCTGGCAAACAGCGCGTCTACAGAAGGGCCAGGGTGCAGCCAGAGGAGCCACTGCCTCTCTTCCCACACTGGATTCCCACAGCAGCAAGGGCCCTGGTAGGCAACAAGTCTCTATCCAACACATCACCATGCAGCTAAGGCTGCCACCTCGGTCCCACCTGGCAGAAGGTGGCAATAACAGCACCTGCTCTGACCACAGGAAGGCACGGCGCTGTGTGCCGTATGCAGGCCGGGAGAAAAGCCTGAGTGAGGAGCACATTGCTCGTGACTCGTGGGGACCATCTCCTAGAGGGGACGGCCATCAGACCTGCAGTGAGGACACCTGCATAGAGGGAGCAGGATGGCCTCCAAGGAGCAAAGAGCCAGACAGGTGAGTCCCAACCCTGCAGCAGAGCGGGCGGGACAACCCGGCTCAGGGTGGGAAAGATAGGCCATCCCAGCCCGAGGACGGCACAGGGAGCCAGCGAGCCACCAAGCGCAAGGGGCCAGGCTTGGAGCCCAGTCGCTGAAGCACCTGCCTAGTGTACACAAGGCCCTGGTTTCAATCCCCAGCACCATATCAACTAGCCGGTCATGGTGGCACAAACCTGTGATCCCAGCATGTTGGAGACTGAGGTAGAAAGACTGTAATTAGCTCAAGATCAGCCCTGGCTACACAGTGAGTTCAAGACCAGCCTGGAATATAAAGCAAGACCCTGTCTTTAAAGAAAAAAACAAACAAACAAAGCTCCAAAGGTAAGAGGCCACAACAACAACCGGCACCTTGTCCTTGCTAGACAGACAAAACATACTTGAAATGGAGGAACTAATGAGAAACACTTTTCTGATTTCAAAACTTTCTACAAAGCTACAATAATGAAAACAGGATACTTGCATAAAGCCAGACACGGACATATATGCCAAAGAAACAGAACTGAGAGCCTTGAAACAAAAGCTTGTATACATGACCAAGTGACCTTCACAGGGTATCAGGATCATTCAACTGGTAAAGAATTATGTATTCAACAAGTGAGCAAGACGACTGAATATTCACAGAGAAATCATGGGCTTTGGCTCTTCCTTCACGTCACAGGTAAAAATGAACTCAAAATGAATTTAAAAACCTAAACCTAAGTGCTGCAGCTATAAAACTTGAGAATAAAATGGGGAAAGCGCCACAGCACTGACAAAGCCAACAGCTTCTCGGATAAAACACCAACGCCAGAGGCAGCAAAGGAAAAGACAGAGAAATGGGACTCCACTAGAACCAAGAGCTTTTTATTATCCAAAGACATTACTTTTAAAATAAGATGATTCAGCGGCAGAACACTTCCCTAGCATAAGGAAAGACTGGGATCAACCCCAAACCAGACAAAGCACAGAGAAAGCCCAAAGACATCCTATAAAATGTGACAAAGGAAAAGGAGAAAGTGTCAACAAGGACACAGGGAAATGGCTTGCGGTGCTGCCGGGGGAGCAGACTGGCCCAACGCTGAGGAAGTGTGACAGGCCCTTACCAAGTCCCCACCAAGTCCCTCTTCTATCATACCCGCCACAGGAGCTTGGGCAGACGTGCAGCCCACCCTCACGGCAGCATTACTCACGGAGCCCAGAGGTGGACACAGCCAGGACGTCCACAACAGACGCACAGGCAGCGAAACGTGTACACAAAGTGAGATGTTCTTCAGCAAGCGGAAGAAACAAAGTCCGATCTATACTACGATACGAGTAAACTCGAACCACTGTGCTAAGTAAAACATGCCAATCACAGACAGACAGCGCACCATCCCGATGAGGGGCCTGAGGAGCCCGTTCCGAGACGCAGAGTTAGTGTAGCGGCTGGCAGGGGCTCAGAAGGAGAAATCAGAACTCAGGTGTTGAATGGGAACAAAGTTTTTGTTTAAGAAGAAGAAAAAGATGTGGAAACAGATGGAGGTGACGGGCACAGCATGATGTGAATGTACTCACGGCACAAAGCTTGGGCTGGAGGCATAGCTCAACATTCAGAGTCCCTGCCTACCAAGGCCAAGGCCACAGGTTCAGATCCCCAGTACCACAGAAGCCAGGCACGGCGATGCGTGCTTGTAGTCTCAGCACTCAAGAGGCTGAGGCAGGAGGACTGCTGTGTGTTCTAGACTAATCTGGGATAGATAATGAGTTCAGGACCAGTCTGAGCTACAGAGAAAACTCTGTCTCAAAAAAAAAAAAAGGAAAAAATGCTATAAGCTTAAAAATTGTAAAAACTGTTAATATAATGTTATTTTACTACAACAGGAAAAAAATCAACAATGATGTCAGGCAGGGAGTACAGCCCAGTGCAGAGCACTGGCACAGAAGGCATGAGGCCCGGGTACCTCAAGAAAAGATGATTTCTAGAAAGTAAGACTGAGTGAATGTTACTACCTTCTTAAGACTTCATTTTCTCCTTTCAAAATGTCATTTATAATCTTTTACTACCATTTCAAAATAAAAAATAACTTTTTGGCTTATTTAAAAAATCAGTATGCCACTGTGCAGTCTGGTTTTATTTACATCTTCTGCTAGCTTGTGATTGTCACATATCAAAAGGATACAAAACTTAATACATACGCAGAAAAAGAGGCTTCAGAAAGCCCTGCGTCCACCCAGTAACACAATCATTTCTGAAAAGCCTTGATAAGGGAACGCCGCCCTCGAGCTACAAGGTCGTCCTGAGTGTGGGCAAGGCACGTGAGGGATGCAACTGTCCAACAGTTCCCTCCTCCCGACCACAACACACCGCCACTTTGTTCAGATTCCGCATCACAGATGCCATGCCATAAACATAAGGAAAAATATAACCATTTTGTGAATTTTAACACAGAATTGTGTTTTCCTTCCTTTACCCCCAACAGGAAAAATGAAAACAAAACAAACTCTAAGCTAAACTCACCGCTGCCCTCTTCAGAAGAGCAAGGTCAAGGGGAAGCCCGTCCTGAACCGCGAACCACCATCACACTCTCCACCCAGGTAAAAGCAGACACGCAACACGCGCCAGCCAGAGTGTGCACACAGGACGCAGTCCCCCGACGGCCTGGGTGTTGGCAACGAAGCCTGACTGTATCTACACACAGAGAAACCACCACCAACAGCTCCTGAAAACTAAACTGCGCTCTTCACAGAAATGCAAAGACGGAGAACACGGCCCCCAGTTCCATCCTGTTTTCCCCAGAACCTTATCTTCTGGGTAAACATACGTGTGAGAGGGACCTTTCCATCCTCAGAACCATGCACAAGCGAGTCCAGCAGTGCGCACGGACGGACGGCACCGCCCTGGCCAGTTGGGCAGCTTCTGTCCGGCCAGGAGCGGCCGATACTGTTTTCAGATCTGTTTGAGGAAGCAACGGGAGGGCTGCACAGTGAAACCAGACCAGCGACAGGAGTGATCTGGTCCTGCCCACTCTCCCTCCCCCGCGGAATGCCCGACGCGGGACCCTCAGATGAAAGGAAGGAGAACGCGCGTTGGAGCCAACCTCACAGAAGCATCTAGGAGAAGTAGGAAGGGGCCGAGCGGGCACCACGCAGACCAGGCACAGCCACAGCGGCTGCAGGAAAACAACATTAATATGTTAAACGCTGTATAGTTCTCTGCCTTGGGAAACCCAGAACACAGACATTCTACAGAACCACATGAAGGGATAGCCGGAGTCGGGGGAAAGGACAGGGAGGGGTTGGGAGGGTCAAAAATGGGAAGGGATTGTAAAGCTGATACATGTGTGCATAAAATACCCAAATTCACTGTAAACTCTGTCCTACATATGCGTATTAATAAAAATAGTGGGAAAAAAATTTAAAGAAAGAGAACAGAGGTCTGCCTACCTATCAGTTCCTTTCTGGGTCAAAGAAGGAGAGAAAGAATGGATGAAGGGAGCTGGCAGAGGGAGAGGAGGAGAAAGAGCGGGGGCCTAAGGCCACAGCCGGAGCTCTTAGTGTCCCACCACGCGGAGGCTCGGAAACTTTCGCAACCATAATTTGCCACCTAAAGCCATTACCAGTGTAACAAATACCCAGCAGGACTGAGGCCACCAGCCTACATCAGCCACCCCGTGTGGTCAGTACTGGCCTCGAGCACATCAAAGGGCACGCCTTGGCAACTCAGCCCGAATCCCCCACCGTGTCCACCTTGCGCTGGATGACCATGATCAAGTTATTTAATCGCTGTGACACTACGTCCCTTCTCTCGAA